>KZ345023.1:26031-37976 GCA_002352805.1 Teladorsagia circumcincta
GTTTTTTAGCATTCCCAGAGGCGCTCAAGAAAAATTGTTCTTAGTTTTATGCTCCCTGCACGTGTCTCTATGAAATGGAAAAAACCGCTTCGAAAAAGTGCTCCATGCCCTGAAAGGCTTTCCTGGTCAGTTTTCTTTTCACGTCTCGGTGCTTGGATTCGATTCGTTCCGCTTCGAAAATTTCCTATTTACTCTCTTTCAGCGAGTTCACGAAAATTGTAGACAAAGCTCATTGTTGATTTATAAAAGTAGCAGCCTCTTGGGAAAATGGGCGCATTCTAAACAGATTAGTAGCATTCTGCAAGGGTAGTCGAGAGTTGCAAGATAGAACCGTGACAGATGCACATCACACTTCAACAGCACTTTGTTTTCGTGATCGGCTTACCCCCGTAATATAACTTTGTTGCCCTGTATTCACACACCGTATCAAATTTGATGTCAAAATAGGATTATTTGAAATCGGAGAGTTTTCGTGGTAGAAAGAGATCACGAAAGGGTGAATAATTATACAATAGGTACCAAATAATAGCAAAGGTATCAACCGCTTGACATGCTACTCGTATATTTGGGAGTGTAAAATACGGCCGACGAAAACGTTACTCCTCAGCATCAAGATAATCGTTCGTACAGGTGAAGTTTGCGGCGAAAAAATACCAGTCCATTAGAAATCAAGGTAGAGGTCATTTGTGGTGCAGGGATGAAGAAAAACCATGACTACTGAAAATCTGAGAAAGGAGACCGCTTCTTTGCCCGTTGATTTCAGCTGATGCTTCTCTTATCGCTGCTTCCTTTTTCAACGCTAACTCTGCTACACGGTCGGAGTCAGACGGCGGGCGGCTACCCACGGGCGTGCGTGCAGGGTGCGAGCGCATACGCCCTGCTTGACCGCGGGAGGGAGCACACTCTTTGCTGGGGATCGCGCGTCGTCTCGCACACTTCGCGGGGAAATCATGACACTTTCCCACCCGTAAATCGCTTACTAGGGACCCATCGTTCACGATAAGAGCGAGCAGAACAAAAAATACATTTGTTAACAATCCAAAAAACCGGAAGGACTGGTACGGGTTCAAACGGCCGCCGGCTTCTGTCACTAACGCTGGCGACGAGAACGATTCCACTTGGTTCTCTGAAGGCCGTAACCGGGAGCTCTTTTTGCTTATGACCTTGCTATGCTAGCATCCCACACTTTGATTGCAGCATATTCTATCGATTGTTTTGCCTCTAATCTCCACAATCGAACCCTTTACCAGGATTATTTCATTGCGTCGCCTGACACGTAGGCGCCCCAAGGCGCGCTTCCTTCCATTCCCCTCCTTTCGCTCCGGCCGATCTATCTTCTAGGGTCCATGAACTGGGTTTTCTCGAGCTTGTTTCTCATAGGAAACCGAATCTTCTTGCGTGAAACTTTGTGTGTTGTCCCGAGTGATCACAACTGACACATTCATGTTGGGGAAAGAACGCAAGCAGTTCCCAGGAAGGATTCCTTTAACAGCCCGCCCGCCTTTCCACTAGTTGTAATTCCCCTCTAACCTTATCGTGATCCTCCTTCAAACTGCATGAACGAATTTGTGAACAAGGAGTCATGTGTTCTCGAAACCGCCTTGTCATAAAATCGAACCCTCGATTCAAAAGCCCAAATTGCGGCCACCTTCAGAAGTGGAAGTCATAAGAATCAATTTGGGGAAGAGCAATGTGTCGCAGTAAGTGGCACCACAAACCAGACGCACGTCCGAGAGGCAAATTTAGGACCGACCCTTCGATTAGTGAAGATTTCTTCCCCTCTGGAGAGATAAGGTTTCACCAAATTGCCGAGGAGGAGGAACACTGACATCTAATAGCTCTACTCACAGTATTTCATCGTGAAGCAACTGAACCGCGACAATTTTCCTCAGTCTCCCTACATACCACGCCACTCAGAATACGTGGAAAATGCGGAGGACTGCAAAAAGTAGCAAAAGTCGAGCTCTATCAGGGGCACAGTATGCGGAAAAAAGCAGTGGGCTGGGAATCCTTACGATGTGATTAGCCACTCAGATGCGCTCTACTCGGACTTTTCTAATAGGTTGAATAGGTATGGACCAAAAATTGAAAACAAATTCTCCGCGCTGAGCCGTCCTTAGGAAAATGGTTGTACTTTAATTTTTATGGCGCAACCTTTTTCTTTAGAATTCCTCATGATTGGTTTTTCGTTGACAACACTTTAGGAGACGCTGAAGTTTGAGAAAAACTCCTGATAGAAGGCGAAAACGTGACGAAACTTTCTTTTCTATATTCAATTATATCTCGTACGCCTGTAAATGTCGTACTTTCAGCGGTACCGCATTGGCTGGAATCCAGTGGTCATATCAATGCACTGTTTTCGGCGATCGCCATTGGCTGTTTGGTCGGTACGATACCAGGACCGTATCTCATACATCGAGTGGGAGTGTGGTGGGTGTTTTAGCATGTGAATCAGGATATTCCTACCTCAGCCCATACTGGGGCTACCGTGCGCGCGGCAGTTCGACGACCATTTCAACACTTGAATGCATGCCACAGGATCGAGATGGTGTGGTTCTTGCACAGAAATAAAAATGCGTTTGTGCGAAGTGGATGGAAGTGAAGAATAAGGGAAAGATCCATCAGAAACGCTTAGATCAAGGTCTCACTCATCTTCGTACGGCTGTGCTAAGGCAATAAGAGGCTAACCTATGCAGGAAGGGGAGAGTATGAGGGGGGGGGAGGGAGAGCACAACAGATGGGAGGTCGCCACACAAAAGCCTGCCAAAAGGAATCAGTCAAAAAATTTGCAGCTGCTCCAGACTAGTTTGCAGAGCTCTAGCGCCCTTGTCAGTAAACTCCGTGCACGGTAATTCTACGTCTGCGATTGTCCTCTGGGGCTCTATCCTAGCGACCGAATGGAATCGTTTTCACGATTTCTGCCTGGGTTGGGCCTTTAAGGCACATGCCGCGCGCAAGTGACGCCTTGGGAACAGCGTAGCAGACTCGCCGCAATCCTTATGTCGTGAAATGCAACACATGAGTTTCCAACATCGAATATGTATCTCACATAGGTCTAGAAATTGTGAGCTGCACAAGCAACATTCCAGAAAGCGGTACAAGGTCTCCTACTATGGGGAACTGCAGTAAATAATATTTTCTTTCACACGACGGAAAAGGAAAAAAAACGTAGGAAAAAATAGAGAACAAGAGCGAGTAATTTGGAATATGTGCTTTATACATGATTGCAAGATCCTCTGTTCATAGCATTACTTTGGACAGTCATTTGGTTCAATTTAAGGGGTACGATGACACTCTTCGGACTTTTGTCGACGTTCGGGACGTTGGCATTTCCACTTGCAGTGCGATTCGGGTTTGTAACGGTGTTCATCATGAGGGTTTTGCAGGTACCTGCCAATTTTCATGACAATTTTAAACCAAATTTAGGTCATTTACTGGATCGATCAATATTGCAGAATAAAGCAATGCGCTTGTATAATCATATCATATGTAGCAGTACATTTGTCAACTCGAGTTTAGTTGATGGTTTCATACTACTTCACCCCGATACACCTCTCCGGGAATTGAGTGGTTTAGTATGCTTTGATCGACATAAGGCTGCAAAGTCCGGCGAATATGCCGTTCTCACGTGAGCATTGGTCGGCTGGCAGGATTGCTTACTGGGGGTGAGATGAGTTGAAAAAAAAACACACCTTGCCCATGCCGCACTTCGTCATCAAGCTCAAGGAGGCTCACCGTAAATGTTCCAGCCTGAAGCTCTTACATTTCTTGAATTGTTTCATTGTTGAATAGTTTTTTAGAGAGATTAGCTCTGAAACGCAAAACTCCTCAAAACCAGCTACTCGAAAACGTCGTAATGGTACTAGGTCCGTTAGGCACCCCATTAGGCTTAGCCAGTGCACCAGGTTTCCGAGATTAGGCTTAGCCAGTGCACCAGGTTTCCGAGGCAAACTTTCTGATGCTCGTTTTCTACACGTAGATGGCATAGATGAGTATTTTCCTGTAGAATTAAATGAGTTCCTCAATTCCAAGTTGGGTGCATTCAGTTTCACTTGAGCAAAGGGAATTGAAACTATTTGAATACGGAGACAGAATGACTTTTTTCAATTGCCCTCCTCCTCTATTCCTGTATGTAGAACCGCTTCAATCGTCTTCCCAAATCAGACAGAATGCTAGAAGCGCGGCGCAGCCTGCATGGGTGATAAATGATAAATGCTTTCTATTCCTTGTTACAGCGTTGCCCATGATATCCAATAACATGATATCCAATAATAAGGGGGCCGTAAGTCGTCGGTCACAAAAAGCGAGAACTGTCACCACCTACCAGAAGCTCGATGGGCCCATTTCTATTACCTCAAATGAGACGATTACCGGTTGGCAACATACTGTTGGGTGCCCTCCTTTACCGTGAAGGAGAAACACGAAAATTAGCAGGTTAAGCGCTGTGACCTGAGATAAAGACTGATTACACACATTATCGGCTGAGTGTCTCGGACTGGACTTTAGGTGCGTGGCGTACACAAAAGGACGATAGCGATTGCCTTCATACCACAACCTTGCATGAGCAGCTGATTGTACATTTTCCTCTTCTTTTCCAGGGCATTGGCACATCATTATCCTACATGGTGACTGGTCTCATAGCTTCACAATGGTCGACAACCAAGTCGGCTGGCACATTTATTGCTGTGCTATCAACTCATGTACAAGTGAGTTCACAGAATTTTCTCCCTTTAGCACCACGTCGAAAAATAATAGTGATAATCAATCAACGTCTGATTCCACTCACGAGAATTCACATTGAGTTGGACATGTATTTGTTCAAATCGGAATTGTGTGATCAATCTGATGAACTTTCAAATATGCGGTCGATCTCCGTGAAGTGTTCCTGGCTCCTTCACGCTTAAGCACTAATTGGTAGGGCTGGGTTCAGGAGGTACCCTAATGGAGATTGAATTGATTCGAATTCTGAATTACTACATACTGGGTTGTCCCATAAGTCCTGTCCGTACTTCGACACTTTCTTCTCTTCAAGTTTCATCTTTAGTGAAAACCTATAGATCAAAAATGAACAACGATCATAGTCACCGCTTCCCAGGGAAAGTTTGGGTGCTCGCCTCGCAGAATGAGTGAAGCTAGCAGTTGGTGAATTGGGCAAGGTCGTTTTTGAGGTAGTTGTACTCACTGACTTTTTTTTCTCTCGCCGATAGAGAAATGTCACGGTTATAGGGTGAATCTATTATCGTAGCCGGCTTATTTTCCTAGAAAAGTGGCGAGTTATCCGCAATGAGAGGTCGGGCGTCATTTGGAGAAATGAGATTAACAGCGTATAGGACGCTTTTCGGGTGCGTGACGATACAATCGTGGCAGCGGCTAGGTCGCCGCGCCAGCCGCCGCAGCCTGCGATGTCACTTCGGCCGCTGCCGCAGTGACTGCGCCCAAGTGTCTGCAACAAATTACTGGAAGTAGCGGTAGGATGTAATTCCAATCCATGGCGCAAGGGGTCCTCACCGAAATTGAGTGTTGGCCAAGGTTGGAGTTGAATTGCACCGCTTCATCCTCTGCCATTGTGACCGAACTAGCTCAGGGCCCGATCAGTAGCAGAGACTGAGCCAAGCACAGCGCTGATCTTCACTACTGCCTTCCTTGCAACGGCGACCATTTGAGTATCGTGAAGCATAATCGCTCATTATTTTCATTGGTCTATTTCAACTCCCAGTTAGTGGTCCCGATGCTGGGTTGACCTTCCGAAATCCCCTGGCTAACGGCCTAAATGCACTCTCTAACCTACCAACATGTTTCTCAGTGGCACTAATTTGGATTGAAGGAATTCGAATTCAAACAAAATTCGGACAGGAATTATGGGACAACCCAGTACATTACCAGTTTAGCTGTGCACGCCACATGGGAATGCAATAGTATAAAACAGGATTATCGATATTTTTGTTGTGCGTCGCAGCGGCAAAATTCGTCCACCTCGGTGACGCTCGCAATATGTAGCATTTGACCCCTTCCATCGCAGAATTTTATGCACTTTTCCCAGCTTCTGGTCCCTCTTCAGATCTACCTACGATATTACGCTGCCAACTCCGCCCACTTTGACGCACGCCCAACTCACCCATACCTGCTGACCTCTCTTCCGTTGTTGAATCCCATTCTCTTTTTTTCTGATCTCCAAGACTTTTGAGGACCAAGTTACAACTTTGGTAGCAAACTCCGAACACTTTTGCGCGCGTTACGCCCACTAACATTGAAATCCCCTCCTTCCATGACCTCTATCCTCTTTTTTTTCCGCTCTCTGAAACTTCTCTCAACAGAATTACGAGGGCTTATACTTATAAAGAACATTGTTTACTTCAGAACACGCTCAGGTGGGAGACCTCCGCCCACATCATATGTGCTGCAGACACCTTGAGCACTGCTTTCCTACAACATATTTCTGTTCAGTGGGCTTCTCCCAACCGAGTTACAATTTTTTTTATTACCCACTGCCTTTCGAGGGAACGCCCCGCTCACCAGTGATGGGCCTTTCTAGCTATCTGCCTTTACTCAATTTTTTCCCCAAAAGTGGTTTGAAGTTTTAGCTCTATAGCTCACCCGGTCAAGCACCTAATCTGCACAGTACCCAGAAACGCAAAATAATGGAAACTAAGCGATCCCTGCAAACGAACCAAACTGTTGTGAGTCCACCGATTCCTAGCAGCCTCCTCCTGTTAGTGAACAAGTAAAAATGAGACACCATTAGACAGTCAGCGTCCTACGTGTCGTATGTGGTGATATTATAGCCAACATAATGGAACAAAAGGCAAGAATTCATTGGTAATGGCTACGCATTCATTTCTTTTGTTCAGTCCTGGATTTTTCGCGGATACAAAACGCCCCTAACATTTTTTCTGGCACCGATATCGTTTTCGTAAGCTAGAATTTTGCATTTCATCTCAAAATCATTACCCTGATGCCTTTCTATTCGGTGCTTGCTAAGTGGAGTAAGCAGACTTGCGCGCCTCTTCCCTGCCATATGTTCTTTACGCGTACGCCTAACATTCTGCCGGGCTCTCCAATATAAGGCTCATCACTGGTTGAACATTGAAGTTGGTATACAATCCCTCGTTGCGTACAGTCTCCTATTCCATATGGGTAAACGACACCGTTTTCCGTGGTGCACGTGCGTCATAGAGTCTATTGCAAATTTGCTGACGTCTGATATTGTCTTCCGGTAAAATAATCAAAGCTACGTCATCAGCTAGATCCGCTCGTGCAATGCACTGTCGTATAGCCATGCTAATTCTATCCGATATGAAAGGCAAGTGGAGGTGCGCCATCTCTTCGCGACTTCTCGCGGAATGCCATCGTGATCCTTCGCAATTCCTCGCGGGATTTCTCAGTGAGCCTGATTCTTCAAGTGAAGTCTCTCTTTCTGGAAATTCCTGTACATAGAGGCAAAGGAGGATAGGATAGAATAGGATCAATGAATGAAGGAATATAGCAACCAGTAGGTATTATTCACAGTCTTCGTTTGAAAAGAAGCGCGTCAGGCATTTTCTTGGCTCAAAAATAGTGAGGCTGTGCATCGAAAAAATGTTTGTAGCGACATTTCATTCATTGGAATCAGTAAACGCTTTCTGGGCTCCGAACCGTTTAGACTGCATACACAATCACCGAAACTTGGGCTGCGTACTTTTTATGACATGAGACCATGGGGAAAGTGGAACAAGGCCCTTCTATCGCTTTTCCGCCGACAAGTTGGCGAGGTTTCGGAGTTGGCTGCTGATAGTAATTAGTTAAGTCATGCAAAATCTTCAAAACCAGTATTCAGAACTAGGTAACTTTTTTTACATTCAAAGTCATTCAATGCTGTTATTGCAACAGATACCCACAACTGTCCAATATTGACCTGCAGATCAGCGGTACCCTTTCTTCGAAACTGCACCATGTACCTCGAGAAACGATCACTCCTCTCCTCCCTTCCCCCACTTTGCTCATTTTCTGAAAAAGTGAAGCCACAATGATGGCGTACACCTAAGAAGTACGATCGTTTTCAGAAACTGAGCAGAGGGGCGTGAAAATGGTAATCGATTCTTGCGAAATCATCTGAATATAAACGAATGGGAAAGGAGCAAAGTTTCCGAAGTGTGGTTGAGAGTTGTCATTCAGTGGGACAATTTCATCTACAGGACGCCACAGCATTGCGAGATCCACACCAGTTTTGCATGGATGCAAGCAGTGACGTCTGTGCGGGCAGCAGTGTTACTGTTCGAGCTCTGAGTGAGGCACTGCATGAACTGAAGAGCAGAACATATTTTGGATAGAGGTCATTTCGAAGCTCAGTTAGGCAGCCGAGCCGGGTCCATTCAGTGGAAACTCGGTATTTGGTTCGCATCACCTATGTATGCCCCTCTCATATTTGGTGACGAGTTGGCAGAACGGGCGAAACTCGATTACTGCAAGGCAAAGTCATTCGGATGTACATTGTTGTCCGCATTCAGTCCGTGTTGAATGTGTTTTTCTACCCTGTATAATTTTTCGATAGCTTGGTGAACTCTCCTTTGATACTGGTTGTCTAGAAAAAATTGCAGGTAGTCCGAAGAGCTGCAGGAAGCAAATGGGGCTCGATTAACTTGCTCGACCTTTGACGGTGCAGCATTCCTTAATTGCGCAGGCAGAGAAAGTAGAGAGTGCAAGGGTGGAGGCTGAGATGGTCGTCTTTTATCGCGCCGAGGAATCCTTCGTAGGTCCTCCTAGATATGATCATATTCAAAGTGCAGTACGTTCAGGCCAAAGCAGGGCTGAAGTTTCTTCTTGGTCTTGGATAGGTCAGAGGAGCAATCCTACGTGAGGGTCCATAGATGAAACCTCCGTAGGCCATTCCCTTTTCTCTAAAATACTTCGACGTTGGAAAGAGCGATCCTTAGTGCGAAGGTATGGAATCCACTCATGAGTTGGCCCCGCAGGCTCGAGTCCATGAGCAGCGTAAGTTTTGGAGACAATGTTAGGATGCTCACCATCTCGACCATGGTATCCCGCGATGTCACATTCTCTTATTCCTATTTAACCTTGACGCGTTCCGAAGGTGAGTCATTTTTGCGCTTATGTGCAGAACTGCTCAGTGAACAGCGCGCATTGCCTATCGCTCAATGGCAACGCTCCACAATGTCACTGGCAAAGTTTCGTGTATGCAAAGTGATCTTTTGCCTATCTGTTGTCAGCATCTCTTCAACCATTGTGAAGCTTTTGCCTATCTCTTGCCAGCATCTGTTCCATCATTGCAGTTAAGTGGCTCAAGGTTCCCCGGCTGCAAGCCAACCAGCTGTGGTTCAACTTCAGAAATGCGCAAGTTTTGCAGAAAGCGTGGCCAATTGGGGTCATTTCCATCCTTTCACGTTCCTTAGTCATCATTAACGGTATAAAATCATCATATTTGACTGCTAGTTCAGGGTGCTTTACTACTGTCCCCGGCCGAGAAAAACGCTTACGATTAGTTGATCGCTCGTTCAACAGACTTCTTTAATTTTTGATCGCTAATCAGATGTAAGTTTGAAGACCCTAAAATACGATACGAATTCGACATATCCTGCCTATACTGCTCAGAAATCGCACAGACCCTGTTCCACTACCCTTCTCATATCGACTAAAAGGTTTTTGCAGTGTTCAGACGAGTAGCTCCTAAGGTGACTCCTGTTTGCCGAATCTGAGGGAGGGAATAGGATTTTTAATGTCAGTCATATATTGCCGCCATCCATCTTAGAGCAAAACGTAACCACATATCTGAGTGAAACGATTTTTTTGTAGTTCTGCTCTATTTTCACCATGCCTGTGTCGGGAGCTCTGTGCGAGACTCCACTTGGATGGCCGTCCGTTTTCTACTTGCAGGTACATATCAGATTATACTTTCGCACAAAACTGACCATATGATTTGGTGTGATCTCATTCGATACGAATTTTTCCGTTTTCAGTGATTCAAGTCAACTCAGGTCTTTTTTTTTGGCTCAATTCTGTCCGGTTGAGTTTCATATTCCGCATAACAGGGAGCTCGAACCACTCGAAATGCTAATGTCTTGTGGTTAAAATTGTTCGCGTTCCTCATGCATTTTACTCTTGCTAATAGCCAGTCACTGAACAATGTATCAAGCACGTTCATATGGGACTCACTCAAAGTGCACTCACTATTCCGTGATCCAATGATCTCATGATTCATTATCGTCCGTTCAACTAAAATCTATGACAGGCAAAAAGTGTGAAAAGCCGATAGTAAGAGATTAATTACGCCAATGAATTAACTGCGGAAAACGAAGTGGACAATCGGCGCAGAAGGACATTGTCTGCCAACATTGTAAGCTCCGAGGTGCAGGAAAAAAGCCTTGGATACCATCACTATATCCGTCATTTGCCTAAATGGGACAAGAACTTCAAGGGAGATAAAAGTGCTCACGCCTCCTGGAGTCTGTTCTACCTCGTCTCGGCTTAGTCCGATTTCAATAAAAGAAAGATGTTTCATACGATTTCGAATGCGATGCCACCACAATGTCCTCTGTGGCGATAGCACCCTTCTTGGATCATTTGCTAAACGATGAGATTCCGCTTACTAGTTATGCTGACTGCAGCATTGAATCTTATTTTGAAGTCATGCAAAAGCCGTGTTTCAGTTTGTGCCGGACGGTGGAGTTGTTCAGAATAAAAATTGAAAATAAAAGCAAGGAGCAACAGGAAATCATTTATAAGATTATAATCAACATTGATGGTAGGCACTAGTGGCAGAATCTTTTTTAAGATATTGGTCTTTTGATCCGGATCCGATTGAATGGCATAAAATGCTTGTGTTAAACATCCGCGAACCCTATTACGAATACTGTTTCGAAGAAACCACAATCAAGTGAGTGAAGTGTTGCGAATAAGCTGAAAATGAGCAGGCGCCGTAGAAAGCAACACGCAGCATCGACTCGTACCACAAGGTGGCTAGAACTACAAATGCTAGAACTACAAATGCTGGTCCATCAAACTTCTACTGCTCTACCGTTGGGCATTGCTTACAATGGGAGCTGAAAGGACACTCCGCCCATAACGCACTTCAGCATTTTTCTCTTTGCGAAGATTGTCGTTTGACGGGTGTTGCTCAGCAAAATGTCTCTAAATTGTCTCTCCATAAGTGAACCAAATCCTCCTTCACTGCCCTCACCCGTTTTCAGAATATACCTGCGCCCTCCTTTTCTCTGCCATCGTCGTAGAACCCAAAGAGACCTACCGCATCCGTTTCAGCCTGAAGCTCTTCCATGATTTCTCAATCGATTCACTGTCAAATAGTTTCCTGTCAATATTTCCTCTGACTATGCAAATCCCTGCCAACAGGCATTTCAAAAAAGGTAATAGTGCATGATCCGTCCAGGATTCCATTGAGTTCGACAGTGTACCGCGTTTCTGAGACAAAATTTTCTGATGCCATACACGTGAAGGGCCACTGTAAAGATTTTTTATGAAATGATGTGTGCTCTTCAATTCTAGATCGGAATCGTTCGTTTCGATTTAAAAGTTTGACTAAATTCATTATGACGTGATGACGGAATGTCTCCCTTTAGTGCTCCCCGTATATGCCGTATAGTCCCTGCTATGCTCCTTCGTCTCCACCTGTTGTTCTCTCGCATCGTCGACCATTATGTCTCGAGTCACCCTGATTTTTAGATGTATCCACAGCGCAGGATAACCAGATCTGCATTTCCGGTATTTCCGGTGGTTACTTTTCCTCTTTTTTCAACAAGCGTTTCACTTCATCTCTTGCTTCCATTTTGAAGCGGGACTGCCACGGTAGCTTGTTTTGAGAGTGTCCCACTTTTTGGACCACGAAAGTGAAGTTAAACATATCTAAAAAGCGTTTCATGACAAAGTCGCGATCGGTGACCGGTACGTACAGGGTCCCGATTTTGATTATGGGTGTCAGATTTTAGAAGCCCACAAGG
>KZ345023.1:122252-138007 GCA_002352805.1 Teladorsagia circumcincta
CAAGTGATGTGGAGGGTGGGACGGGAACATGTTTGGTGGGAGAAAAAAAGTGATACCATTTGTTAAGGGATGATAATAACAATATGCATAAGGACATAGAAGGCCATTTAAATCAGATTTGAGGTCACGCATTTTTGATCTCTTTTCATTTGCGATGCTATCATAAGCACCGAGCGCCACCCGACTGCTACACTCCTAGTTCCTGAGAATGTATGGTGGATCTTCGAAGTAATACAAAATATGTATTAGGTTGGTAACTTGGAAATGTCGTTTTCGACCATCAATTGTTTTCATTATGAATTCAGTAAAGAAGCACATCAACCTGAAACATCTTCATCACCTGTGTCACAGGTTCATCACCTTTCGTTTCGCAAAGCATGGATGCCTACCGCGTAGAACTCTTTTTGGTTCGACTCGAAGAAGTGGGGCACACAAATTTTGACGTCGTCGCGGTTATCGAATTGGTTTGTTGCTAAGGAGGGTTGCGCTGACATGGGTCAGTGAAAGTCGGACGGCGCCAGACCTGGGCTATATGGCGCGGGAGGTAGAGCGTTCTAGCCCAACCCCTCGATTTTTTGTTGCAAGATTTTCGCGACACGTAGTCTTGCATTATCGTGCCATATTTTTTCATTGACCGAATTTACCCTTTAACGACGCGAAGCTCCACCTACGTGGTGAAGCTGTTAAACGCAGAGTTCAGCTGCAACTGAGTAACCCACAACCAGCATTCCTTGGTACACCGTTGCTATACTGTATCTCCATATGTAAACGTGACTTTGTTCTCGTGGATGTTTGGTTTCGAGGTCACCCTCAGCTGTCCATCAGCCGCCAACAGCGGCCATCTTCTCTCTTTGTTATCGAAGAAAGTCCAATTGTGAAATGCGCTTACAACGAAGTCAAGCGCCTTCTTCCTGTAGGAGATAATGGACAGCGTTCCAGTATTGGTCACTAGTACTGCTTGCTCGTGTCGCTCGGAATAGGCCTAGCCCATTTCCTATCCTGGAAGACCTTACCAGATGGACGTGGATTTTACTGTGAGATTACTATTTTTATTTTTTACTATTTATTACTATTTTTTTTATTATTTACTGTTAGATTTTACTGTTGACACAGCGAGGCCTCTCTAAGAATTTCAGTGTAGTTCGGCAGAGGCTCAGTTCGTCGGCTTTCTTTAGTGTGCATTACTACACGTACAGGTCAATATCCATTCTCTTCGCTCTCTAGTCTCTAGTCTTTTACCTAAGAATTGGAAAGGCTGAAACCATAGCTGGAAGTGCACCAGAGACTAAGCGTTGCTACGCAATGTTTTGCACACAACGAGTGAGATTCGTTGACTGTTTTTGCTTGCTTGAACATGTACGCTAAGATGATGTTTTCTGATCCATCATCTTCAGGCAAAAGTTCTGGCTCGAAGAGCATCCGCTCAGTGGCGCCTAAGATTGCGCAATATGCCCGCTGAATCGCTTTTTCGAATGAATGGCCCTCATCTCAACAGATTGTGTTTAAGCTGAGAAACAAAGGTACAAAGGGAAGCGACATTTCAAAGTTACCAACCCAATAGGTACTGGGAATTTCTACAGCAACATCGTCAGCAGCTATTATTCGACCGCTAAATTGTTCTGACATTCAATCATGGCTGTTGTTTACAGACACCTCTTTAACTTCGCAGTCCACCGCGCGTAGCAGTGTATGAGCTTCACCACAAATTGGTGCAATCTATGGGATGATCAGCTGACGTATTTCACGAGGAAACTTATTGTTTGAGGGTGGAAGGTAACGCTCTACTATCTGCTAATATTCGCTTACGCCTTCCGTATCATGCGCGCAATAGCGTGCGGTGTCAAGCTGGTCTAGGTTATAATCTGAGGAAGTAACAGGCTGAACTCCGTGTATATTTTGGAAGAAAATTCGTATGCATAAATCAACCTTTGGTTACCTTAAGGTATTGTAAGAAGAAGGAATGGTCAAAAGGCATATGAATATTGAAAAATGATTGTGTTTTCAGGGAACGCGCAAAACTGAAACTGTTCATCATAGCTACCCTCATGAGTGCGATACTTTTGGTACAGCTTGTGCTCATAAGGCAATTACGGAAGGCTTTACGGAAGTGGCATGAAGATGGCTTACAGACGAGAGATGCCTTAAATATCGGTAAAGAACAGGTTCGGAAACTGAAAAGCAGACTCAGGATGAGAAAGCGAAAAGAACAGAAGCCTAAAGCCCACCGCAAGAGATTTGGCAAAGCCTTCGGAAAACGTAAAAGTAAGGACAGCAAACTCAGTAAAACAACTTCAGAAGAAGCGCGTAGTAAGGATATGCAGCGCACAGATTCTACGGACGTAACCACAGATTTCTACAACTTCTTCGACGACGGACGAGAATCTAACGAGGAACCCTTAACAAGAGCGGCAGACAAGGCAAAAGGAATTTTGATGAAAACCAAATCCACTGAATCTAGTGAGGAACTTACTAAAGCGAAGGGCTCCAAGGAAGAGACAATGAAGTCGTTGGACTCTAAAGAAGGCAAATAGGGCTCACCATATATGTAATGAGTGAATTTTGTTTGTTATTTGTGCTCAACTTGACGTCTAAAATTTCAAACGTTTAAAAACTGATGTGTTTAACAACTTGATAGGATTGTAATACCGAATGGAGGCAATAAAAAGAACTGTGCTCGTTTTCTCTTCAGAATCTATGTAAGTGCCACCGGGTCACAACGCAAAATTGCACGACTATCGTTTTCGCATTGTCCTACTTTCAGTTTTGCTTTGATGCCCTATTTCCTAATTTGTATTCCAGCCTGAGCCTTGTGAAATCTTCTTCGCCTTGCTCTCACATCCCTTCATATCTGATCTATTCGCTTTCTTTTTTTTGATCAGATTGTTTGCGGGGAATATCCTACTGTTGTGCCATGTTTCACAACATTTCATACACCATTATGACCTGTGTCTGATTTACGAAAGTCTATGTTTTCTTACATCTCCACTGCAATCTTCTGAATCTCAGGCCTGCATACGGCAATAAGCTCTCTGTTACCTTCCACGAGATGTCACCATGATGCACGATGTACCCTCCAAGCAGTCACCTCATTTTCTGATCTTTCCACTTTCCTGCAGATCGTGCTGTTCACTTTCAAATTCAGTTACAGCGCCACTCGATAATCAAGCACAATCTCGTATATACAGGGTGGGCAAAAATTACGGTAACAAGAGATTGCCGCAGTCAATTTTCAATTATAAACACCAGAAGTTTTTGACAAACATTCTATGTATTTATTTTGATGACTAAGTGTTTCATCTTCGATTTTGCCATATGAGATATAACAACTTCAGAATGGGCGATCCTTTTCTTTCCCGAGAAACAATCCCTACTTTGCTCTGCGGAGCTGCTTGATTGTGTTACACAGCATGACGATTCAGAGGCTCGATGAAACTTCCTTCAACCACCTTCACGAAGTGCAATAGGCAGTCTACCAAAACCAATAGGCCTGAGCCTGAGAGGATTGCGTCTACGACTTTACGAGTATTCTCTCGAAGATAGGTGCGAGGAAGCTCCGGAAGCCAGCTCGTTCAATCCGCCGTTTGGTCGCTGTAACTTTTACCGAACTCAATTTCATGCAACGATTCGCGTGCACATGTCTTAGCAAAATGGTGTGCTAGCATTGAAATGCCTAACTCATAACTGATGCAGGGAAATTGAAAAGAAAACAAAGATACTGAATGGTAATGTCTCGATTCCATGATGAGCTTCATTTGTCGATCGTTTCCCCTGATGAGAAGAGATTCTGCTGCCGAAATATGCGTGAATAGGAAGAGCACCCAGACTAGTATCAGTGAAACGCTAGCCAGCCATTCAGTGATGGTTTTCGCAGAAATGATAAGGGCAAGGGTCACGATTCGACGACACCTCGAACAACTGCTGCTCAAGGTATAAAGCTGGATAGTAAAAATCAGCTCGACTATTTTCGGTTCCGGTTGAAGTTTCAGACAAAAAAGAACTCCAATAGAAGACACAGGGAATTAAAGCTAGATTGGGCGCCCGCCCGGATTGCCCAAAAATTGATGCCAACAGAATTTCGTGGATTTCATCATATTGGAGAATCAGGAACGTAGCTCTCCCAAATCAAGTCCTCTGAGATGCTTTGTATTACCTTTGCCGAAGGCAGAGCATTGCTATAAGCACAAGAGGAACATCGACAGGTTGAGCAGTCGCTAGTGAAAGCCTCGGACCTACTCGGTAACACCTACCTACACAACAGGTTCGACGACATTCTAGGAGGACTTCGTTTATTTATCAACACGGAAGGCGGCTACTCTAAGGTGTAATATTGTTTTCTGTTTGATAACCATCCACCATTATGAGTGTGTTGTTGCTTTGCCACTTCTCGGTCTTATCACTTTTTTATAACCAATTTGTTTTGTTACCGTAATTTTTGCCCACCCTGTACACCCTGTACCTCCTACAGCAAATGCATAGAAACTACTGAAATGTCTAGAACAAGTCGTGGCTAAGTGTGAGATGATGTCCGATTGTCTTATCACCTTATATAGGGACCTTTTTAAAAAAATACGGTCGTCTTACAAGGGAGGTCGTTCAGGGTGTGGGACGCTTTTTCTAAACTGTTTTATGCATGCTATAGGGGCTATAACGTAGACTATCATACTGTGTTTCATTTTCGCTGAGCGGCCCCTGAGGCCAAAAAAAGGGTCGAAGGTTTTTACTGCCTTGGAGTGACGTTTCGGACTCGTAGAAAAGACCACGTGCATATCGAATGGTGCTGATGAAGGTGGTAGGGAAAACAACGTGAAATTCTCTCGGAATTGAAGTAATGTATAGTGGTAGTGCTGAAGAAAGGGCTATGCTTTCATGGGGGCATCGGCATCCTACCCTTCGTGGTGCATCGGTGTTCGAGTGGATGTGCGCCGGACTTGAGTTTGTGCGGTGGTGGTTCGGCTCCGCTCCAAGTTTTTTTGCATTTTTGATTTTCACTCCCAAATGGGCTCCAAACTGCTCCAGCATCAAATCCAACACACTATCTACGATCAGAGCCATCAAAAATTCATGCAAATGGGTTCTCGATCGACAACAGGCGGAATAAGTTTGCAGCGCCATACTGGCGCCAAATGGCGTCAACGCCTAAAACGAAGGCCATATTCGTGATCAGGACCCTAATTTACCCCAGGCCAAATTTCACGAAGAATCGAGATTTTTACCTAACTTAGAAAAGGGGGGTGACCATGGGCTACACGTAGTCATGCACGCTGGCGGGTGACTTCGAAACGAGCGCGGCGCGGAATTGTGGCGCAATGCTCTAATGACTCACGGAATCCAAAGTTCGACTTCATAGAGAAGATCCCACAACACCACGTCGCAGCTTTCGAAATCGCTCTAGCTATCGAGATGAAGCCTCCGCAAATGGAAGAGCCGTGGATCCAACATGTCGCATCTTCATGGAGAGAATAATTTGCCAACTTCAACATCGTGCGAGTCCTGTTGTACGTCGATTGCTTGAGTGTCTACCATTGCCTATTCAGTAGTGGAACATCTGGAGGCACCTATGAGCTAATGACCATATCAATGGCCAATTTTTCGAATCTGGGTCGAAATCTCAGTTTTCCCCAAAACCTCTGATATAAGGGATATCGAGTGCCCTGATTACGAATATGGCATCCGTTTTGCCCGAAGACCCAATTTACGCCACTTCGGCGCTATTTGGCGCGACAACTTTTTTCGGTCGAATTCCGGTGAAAATTTGAGTAGAAGTTACTGGTGGTCTTCATAATGAATATGATATCTACTGTTGAGTCTGGCGCGATTTAGAGCGAATTTGAAAGCTCCAACCTCGATGCAAAAATTTTGTCATCACGAGGGTTGAACCTCGGACCACTCCCATCATTTTTCGGGGTTCGCGGGGCCGCTCAGCGAAAACGGACCACGGTTTTATAGCGCACGCATAAGCTCCTATAACATGGAGGAAACCGTTTTGAGAAAGCTTACCACACCCTGAACGACATCCCTTGTTAGTGGATTGGAAACTTTGTGGGTAAGACTGAAATATCCCCAATCCATGAAGGAAGAAAAAACAAAAAGTGCGCCAAGTAAAAGAAAAAGCTCACGAATGGTATGTCACCTGAAGCAACAGTCTCATTGTCAGCAGGGCTTTGAAAAGTTTTATGCTATGGGGTGGAAATGAAGCGCTAGTCTCAATTAAGACCATAGGAAGTGTCACTAACCAAAAAACTCACTTTAGGAAGCCGCAAAGAAGCCAGGAAGACGCCGTTGATAGGGGCGCTTGCATATATCCTAGGAAACGCCCACTCGCCAATCATTGCCGCGTCTTTTTCATTGGTTTCACTTGCTTATTTCATTTGATTGTTGTATTTCTATTTTTTGATGATGCATATGTAATTGTAATTGGATTAGGGAAAATGCGGTTGAAATCCGGCGAAGCAAGTAGTTCAGACAACTCGTCCACCGGGTGAAACCTGTTCAAAGCTTCGCCGGGGGATTTCTTTGTTTTTTCCTTTATGTCCAGTTAACTCTCCATTAGCTTAACGCCTCGAATTCGTTCTGAGACTGTTGCTTTAACGTGAAACAACGGGGTTAGAGAACAAAATTCATTCCAAGACGGCTGTAGCTTGCAATCGAGCAGAAAGTTTTAATTCGCCACACGAAACCCGACAAGGCTTTCTCGACAACCTAATAGCGAACAGTGCAGAAAAGGTGACCAAGTAGGAGGCTTGATCGTTTCCCGCAGAAGGGAATAGAATTAAAATTGGTTGACACCTTGACTGATTTTCGTTGAGTGGATCCTTCATTTTGCAGGCCTAAAATTCAGGGATTTTGCAACGAATGCGGAAGTGAGCGTATTCTTCTGTAGAGCACATTTTTACATATTCACTGTAGAACACAATCTTTCCCGAGGTGTCTAATATATTGAAAAAACATAGACTTCTAATAGAAAACTCTCCGTTCAAAAAAATGACACCGCATATGGAATAATCTTATACATACAATCGGCGTTTTACTAGTGACTGCTTCAGCATAAGGCAGCTACCGAAGGGTCATTCAACATGTTGACGACAACGCGCGTTTTGGCTTCCTTGGCCACCGGCGCGATTTTGCGAGCGCGACCGCTTCATGCCATTCAAGCGGATCTTGGGTGGTGAATAAATGAAACGTGGTTGACAAAAAATTAGATCAGCAATTGTCAGTGTGTAAAAGCTAGCCAGGGGTACAGTAGCGAAAGTTCGATCAAAATACGTGAAACTACAGTGAAAAAGCAGAATTTGTCAGGCCTAGCCGCAATCGAAGCCAAAGTTTATTTTACCCCGATTGTTTCATTCAAAAATCAAATCATGTGTTCCCTTTGATTCCTCATTCACTTCTGTAACTAAACTGGATCCTCACACCCATAAAAAGAAGAAAAAGAAATTGAGAATCAAATAAACTGGGATTTCGTAAGGTTCAGGAATCCCCTTCTAATTTAGCACATACGTGACCGCTCTGCAGGACAATATGCTTGTAACTATGCGGAGCTTTCTTCCATAGAACAGACATAAAAACTTAAAACTGGAAAACGTGCACGGAAAAAATAAATGTACCAGGTGCGGGACATATGTATACGTCCCTCGCTGCCTTTGTGGACTGCAAAACGCGGGAGGTATGTGTACTGCGTGTCATCAACGTGTTAAGCTGCCGCTCACTTTTGTCACCCATTGTAAGTGCCTGTTATTGTGCCGCCTTACAATCCAACCACTTCTGAAACTGTTCATGTTTCAGAGCACCTAAATGCGCATTCAAGCCGGATGCAACTACTGCAGCGCTCGGCTGGAACGGATGTTGCAAAGTATTTGCTATTCACTCATGATGGATCGTTAGCAGTTGGAAACTGTTTATCTGACTATGGCTGCTGAATTTGAAAATTCCTGCCAGTGACAAGAATGATAAGAAG
Organism: Teladorsagia circumcincta; assembly: GCA_002352805.1. Lineage (NCBI taxonomy): Eukaryota > Metazoa > Nematoda > Chromadorea > Rhabditida > Trichostrongylidae > Teladorsagia > Teladorsagia circumcincta. The sequence continues at coordinate 130,207 of KZ345023.1, forward strand.
CAAATTTACGCGGCAGATTTACAAAACACAGCACTAGAGAACGTGCTAAGATGATATTATTTCTGAAGAAGGTGTGATTCACGTGTTCCCCTACGAACCCAAGGTAGACAGTATACTGTTGTCTCTCTCCTAATGTTGTAGGCAGTCGGTGTCAGTTTACCGGAACATTAGTGTAGTGATGATCACCAAGAACTAGGTAGGCATTTGCATGTGGTTGCGGTAATTCGAAGACGGTCAGCTATAACTCATATAGAACAAGCTTACAAACCAGCGTTGACGGTCTGTACGCACAAATCGAACGAGGGTCGAGCATTTGTGTTTTCGCGAACGGGGCGGTCGCACTTAGGTGCAGGGTCAACCGTTCGTTGGACAAACTCCAGCGAGGGGGTCGTATTTTCCAACCGAAGGGGGGGGTCGTATTCGTAAAGGACAAAGTTGCGATAGGTAGGTGAAAGGCATAACTTCCAAGTTCTTCTCCAACTATTAACCATAAACGAGTGCATGGCGCACCTCAGAGCCAAAGCGTCCACTGCAGAGAAGTACATGTTCAACTATTAACGTGCACAAATATGCTCTCGATAAAAACCGATGCTTTCAAAGTAAACCCAACTTAATAAAAGAGTGACCACTTGGGTAGATCGGCTGCCAAAGGCTTACAAGAAAAGTTTGGGAAGAAATATTTGCCTGTCGGCGACTTCTAAAAGTGTTCAGTATTTATCATGAAGCACAAAGCTTGTGCGATGTCCTGCTATCATTACTCGCCACAAGATTGAATTTGAAGAGAGCTGTGAGTGTTCAAGTGTTGAAAACTCGTGTTTTCAGGAAAGTAGCTCCGAAAATGCATGAAAAAAAAACGGTCCAACGGGGCGATTTTTCGAACGGGTCATTTTGGAAAAGAGACAAGGTATGTATTCGAAAGCGCTAACCTTCTAGTTTCTTCCAGGGGGACAAGAATGCAAAAGGCCCATTCCGAAGAAAGTTATAGTCATTGAAAGCCAAAAAACCCGGTCTTGGAAAAAAAAAACGGTCCAACGGGGCGATTTTCTGAAGAAAAGAGACTTTGCAAAAGTTGAAGTACTTTTTAGAAAGAAAACAATCTGTACTTTCAAAATTTTCATACCGCTTCGCTCACTTTCATGTTTCTAGAAAATTACAACCTTTCAAACTAAGAAGTGCCCGTTTCTGTGAATTTTTGCTTTTCTATCCCATAACTGACACAGATTTGAAGACACTACACAAAAGTGGTAGTCTGCTGAAACTAGCTGCCTCGTAGATCACAAATCTCGCAAGGGTTGTGAAAATATTGACGTTTAACAGAAATACAATTAATTGAAAATTAGTAGTCCGCCTCGATCTATCCAGCGCTGGGGAGAGGGGGAGATTGTGCGCGCCAATGCGAACTTGATGCTACCGCGCTCAATCTGGTGTAGCGCTCGATATAGTTGTACAAAGCAGTACGCAAAGATACACAAATACCAAGTGTAATTGCATGATAAGTGTTTGGGAGGTCGTACCGAGACTCACTTGAAGGAGGGTGGTCGTAAATTTTTCGAAATCGGTCCAACGTGACGGTTGACCCTGCTTAGGAGTTGAGCAAGGTAGCAAAGTTGTGCTGGAAACTGACGTTAATGGAGATCGTCAAACCTTCTATCGCTGATGGCGGTGATGGCGAGTTCATCCCTTTGAAAGGGGAGGATCGAAAATTTTGAAAAAAGTGCGAACGTGACGAGTGGCCCTGCTACAAATTCCCTAGCAGAACAGTCATTAGTAAAGAACTTCATCCACAACATAATTACGAATTCTACGCTTGACCGTGATGTAAAAAGATTTTATCCTCAAGGATCGGCTTTGAACATGCCACTGGTAACTACGTATCTTGAAAGGGCAGGCGAAGAAGCGAGCTGGCACTGGAGAGGTGTTCACATTTTCCATAGAACCTAATTTGAAGTGAATGACCAACGCCACGTATAATGTTCACATATCGGTTTCCATAGTAGAAGGAATGAGTTGACGCAAGTACAGCATTGGACTTCCGCGTACTGTGAATATTTAAACGGAATGCTGAAAAGGAAGAAAGCAAAGATCCAATTAGCGCAGATGAAGATGTCTGCAACCACTGACCCCTGTTGCATCGCTTCCCACCCACCGCGATTGATAAACAGATCAACGTCTCTCTCATGGGCGTGCTCCTTGCGTGTTTGTTGATCAGTGTCTTCTTTAAAGCCCTATTGAAGGTTGAGGCCCTAATTTTAGTTTTTTATTCTCACCTTTCAGTCATTACCATGAGATCCTCTTCTAACTATGCCTTTGAAGAGAGCAGTTCCGAGTGGTTGGGATTCTCATTGCTCTCATTTGAATAATTGGAATCCCTGGAGATTCCCTAAATTATAGAATTATTGTTACGGTTTCTGAAAAAGTTGGTAATGTAGAATTGGAAGCTGCTCATATTTTTGCAAAAGCTCATGTCATTACAATCTTCTCGCAGGACAGTGAAAAGTGAGATTTCAAAATTTCTCCCCCTCTTTTCTTGACGTGTGGATAAACCATTTTAACTCCTCCACGTATGTCAAAACAGGCATGGCGTATATGGTTTTGAGCTCAACCTTCGGCAGACGAGAAGACAGGAGTAGTACCTCTTTTTAAGGTGGGCGCAGAGCGGAGGAGGAGAACGGTTGGCCTGTGGAGTTGCAGGTGACACAGGGGAAGCTGTTCTCCCAAGCGACTGACCATGTACGAGAATGGCATTGAAAAAATTGCGAAACTCACAATGATCCAGAGCACAGTGCAGGATATACAGTTGCAGGGGCCATCAAAAACAAGTTTTTTTCACATACAAATGATTTGGTCAAAGTGAATGCTCCCAGCCTAGAGTTAATTAGCAAATTTCATTTTGTGGAATGTTCATAGTGGCTTCTACGTGAACGGCATCAGAAAAAATTCTGCCCCGGAAACATGGTTCAATGGTGGAGCTTAATTGGTTCATCACGTACCATTACGACGGTCCCTGAGAAGGGAGTTTAGAAGCAGCTTGCATTGTCAGAGCTATTGTCTATAGAAAACTATGCAACCGCGAATCAATCCAAGAATATGTAAGAGCAGGCTGGAGCGTTCACGGTAGATCTCTCTCGGCAAATGACGTCTTTTCTGAAGACCGTGAGGGCAGTGACTGAAGACTTGCGTCTAATTATAGTGGAGAGGGCATTCGCTAAATGTTTTGCTTGAGACTTCTGCCAACGACGGCATTCCTTGCAACGAGAAAATCGCTGAAGTGCGACATGACCAAAATATCTTTTGTGCCCTTTCCCCTTTACTAAGTATTGCTCTGGGCAAGAGGCAGGCGGACATCGCTAAATGTGGAAAAGCAGGATTTATATAATAGACAGTTGTTTTTGTTTACTGACTGCTGCTTTTGGGCGCAGATGTTTCGCGCACAAATGTTTCACAAGGATGCTGGGTTGTGAACAAAACTTTCGCAGCAGACGGAAAATGTTGAGTTGGGAAGGAAAGTTGCGTGACTTGTAGTGCACTTGTGCGGTAAACAAGAGGTGCGGGTCCCGCCTGGGGCAAAAGTTTCGCTCACAACCCAACATTTTTGTAAAGTAATAGAGAGCACTCACTAGAGCAAAACAAGGTAAGTGTCACCCTTTCCTGTGGTTGTTCCCCAAGGGGCCCATCGCGCTGCGAAGGGAAAGATCCAAACGCGGGATGTCGTCGCTGAAACCTAACTTACATGACCAAATTTACAAAAACTTGTCTCAAGGCAGCTTGGCTCATTGTACACGATTATCAAGCTTTTCCGCTCGATCGTTTGAATTCGCGATCGCGGGTGCTCAGCCTCCCGATCAAAAGAGTATTTTTCGTGTTCTACGGGTCGCTCCGGAGCAGATAAGAATACACGGCATAATATATGAACCGAGAATATGAGCAAAGATGAATTTTGAGAATAATTTGAAACCTTATCAACTCGTTTATGAAGGACATCTACAGTGAGCAAATGCAGATGATAAGGATTTGATAATGGATAATACTGGTACAGAGGCTATTTAAATGATTTGGTAAGCATGCTCTGCATTTCGACTGGACTCACTCCCAACGGTCGAATGGTCAACTTAGCATCCATTGGAGTCATCCTTCAATCTGTCTTTAATCTTCTCCGTTATGACCTCTGCCAGGCACTGCAGCCTTATTGCACTGGAATAAGAGACGACACTCACTACTCTAGATATGTAAGTTGTGGCGTAAATTTATCTCATCATATAACGTGGAATAATTGCAGCACGTAGATGCAATCTGCTCATACGTCGTCGCAGAACTTGATGATCGTGATGAAGAGTGCAAATCCTCCAAATTCTTTTACGAGAGCAAAAGAGGTTCTACCAACAGTTTCCAGGTAGTTTACAAGATCACTCATTAACCCATTCGCTACAATGTCAGCCAACGGTGGCTGACGCGAAGATGCTCAATTGGGACCATGAAATCCACCGGTGGCCCTCATGGGGAGGGTTTCAACAAAAATTGTTGACTTGCCACTTCACCAGACCTCAATATAGGGTCGCGAGGGAGAATGATCGCCACCGGTGGCTGCCATTCTGCGATCTTTTCAAACGGAACTGATCCGCGGGCAGACCTTGAAAATCCTGCGCGGTCGCGAATGGGTTGAGAAAGCTGGGAGCAAGCTGGCGACAGCATTCGACACTCGCGTAGGAATAAATTCCAGCACAGGACGGTCAATCTGTCTGCCGATATGTCCATAGAATAATTAACTTGCACTCGTCCCAGCAGCAAACACTTTGTTAGTTTGAGTTGTCTTGTCAAGTGATGTTTGTCCGTTTCATGCCACCTTGTAAACTTCATCATCAGGGGCCGTATGCAACAAGCCCCGCAGGTCTGAGGGAAAAAATCATCTCGGTCGTATGCGACAGGACCCGCCGCCCGCCGGGGAACATACCCTCAGTCGTATGCAACAAGCCCCGCAGGTCTGAGTATGAATCCCCTCGGTCGTATGCAACAAGAGCTTCGGGATTTCGGTGATGAAATCCCGAAGCTCTTGTTGCATACGACTGAGGGTATCCCCATACGGAGCAAACCCGCCAGTTAGGTCCTTCCTCTTCTTTGTGACGCTCGCTTATAGGATAATTTCTACCGAGCGCTTATTATTTGGAGCACTTTGATTTTGCGATATTCTCGCTTCGAAAAAGAAAACGGCTTCTGTTGAAGAAAACCTTCAGTGCATTCGCTCATAATCAGCACATCATCGCATTTCGCGGTATAGACACGTAGTTCTCTTCGAGAGCTCCCTCGTAGTTCCTTCGAATTCGATAATCGAAATCGGCGGCATCTTTACGAAGAAGCCAATACTTAATTTGTGGTTCACCGCCTTTCACCTTTGAAGTTCTTCCGGATAAATGGGATAGCTTATCGATGCATTGTGGAAATAATGAGCTTAGAAATCGATTTTAGTATGTACTGTTGCGCAAAAATTACATTTTTCGCTGGAGAAAAAGCGTACGAACTTCTTTGAAAGCCTCGCACGTTGCGTCGACGCATAGCGCGTCGACAGTCCAACTGACCGAAGCCGTCGGGTATGAATCCCCCTATTCGAGAGTAGGGGGATTCATACCCGACGTAGCCTTCCCAAAGTCGTATGCAACAAGCCCCGCGGGAATTTGTGCCCTCAGACCTGCGGGTCTTGTTGCATACGACCGAGGGGACTTATCCCCTCAGACCTGCGGGGCTTGTTACATACGACTGCGGGTATATGTCCCCTCGCGTGAGTCGGGCCTTGTTGCATACGACTGAGGGTATATGCAGGGTCAACCGTCCGTTGGACATAGTCCAACGAGGGGGATCGTATTTGGCCGACCGAAAAGGGAGGGGGTCGTATTCGCGAAGTTCAACGTCGCAATACGTAGGTAAGACATCGAGTGTTTCTTCAACAATCGACCACAATCGAGTGCATGGCGCACTTCAAAGCAGGCGAGTTTACCGCGGAAGTGTCCATAATTCGCTGTCTACGTACACAAATATGCTCTCAAGGAGATGTTCCCAAACTGGACTTAGTAAAAAAGTGGCCACTACTGTAGACTGGCTACTAAGAGCTTATAAGAAAACTTTGGACAAAAATTCAACTGTCTGTGACTTTCTAAGAAAGTTTAATATCCATCATGATGCACAAAGCTTGTGCGATGTTATGTTAACATTATTCCCAATAAAACTGAGTTTGAAGGGAGCTGTAATTGTTTGAGTGTTGAAAACTCGTGTTTTCAGAGGAGCTGACCCGAAAATCAATGGAAAAAACGGGGCGATTTTTTGAACAAATCATTTTGGAAAAGAAGTAAAGTATTCCTTAGAAAGCTACAATTTTTCCGATTTCTTGAAGAAATCAGGTTTTGCGAAATCTAGAGTATATTTAAGAAAGGAAACGATCTGTTGTTCAGAAATTTTCTAGCCACTTCACACAAGCTCTTATTTGAAGAAAATTACAACCTTTCAAAGGAGAAAAGTGGGCATTTTTGTAAATTCCGGTTTCTCCACCCCATAGCTCACAATGATTTGAAGGTAGTGCACAAAAGTGGATGTTTTCGGAAACTGTTAGGTACCGGATATCTTAATGTCGTTTTTTCCAGTTCAGGAAGTTCGGAGCCGATTACCATGCCAAATCAATATCTCAGAAAGTCTTTTTTGCTGATTAATACTGCATTATGTGTTGCTCATAAGTTCCTACTGTTGGTTCTCAATCTTACTTTCTAATTTTTATATTTTGTTTGAAATCTTCCGTGCCCATTGTGCAAAATCGTATGTGTGTAGCAAATGCCCTCACAGTCGGGCTGGGAGCTGCCAATTCCGCCAGCCAAACCAACATTGCTTTTGTAAGAGGGACTACTACCGTTTAAAATGCTCGTTGGGTTTTCATAGTTTCCTTAGGAGACAGTGATGTTTTTGAAATGATGCGTGCAACTGTCTTCAAAAAGGAGGCCTAGTTAAGCCAGTCGAGAGAGGGCTGCACCAGCCTTGTGCTGAAATGGTAGGGTACTTTATCTGCGATGGGTTGATGATGCATAAACGTTTCCACGAACTTGATTCCGCAAGATATTCGGGTAAACGTGCTTACCTGCCACTCACGTGTGCTCAAAAAGGATGCGTTTTTGATCCCATGTTGCAAAAAAGACTCCGTGAAAAATTATCCAGTTGGGCTGAGAAGTTCTAACTTTTCCATCATACAATACAGACCCTACTCTAAGTAAATGCATACTCTCTTTGTCCATGCTTTTTTTTAGCAAGTGAGAGGGATGATTTGTCAGATGATCCCAAAACTGACCTGCCCCTCTTTTTTGACTCAAGAGATTCCGAGCTCGAATCGAACGAGCTTCCCACTCATACCGTTTGATGAGAAAAAGTTAATGAGTCATTCGATGTATATGTTGTTTCATTCCCCGTTCGTTCGTATTGAAATATTGCTGATCCGATACCCTTGGTGAAAACGACATTAAGATATCCGGTACCTAATAGTTGTCTCGTAGATTACAAATCTATTTCAAAATCCAAAATATGTTGAAAATTGACTGAATTGCAATCTTTTGAAGATTAGCAGTCCGCCTCGGCGTTTCCGCGCTGCTTCGAGGGGAAGATTGGGCGCGCAAATGCAAGCTCAACGCTCCAATGCTACATTCGGTTCCCCGCGAGAATGTTCCTGACGACTAAAGGCATCTTGCGCGGAAAAGGCTCCGCCCCCTGGACCACAGAAAACGATACCTATCAAAGGAATCTTCCATGGAAAGGGTGATCATTTTGTCTTGTGTGT
>KZ345023.1:138107-150296 GCA_002352805.1 Teladorsagia circumcincta
ACACACAAGACAAAATGATCACCCTTTCCATGGAAGATTCCTTTAGGGTATCGTTTTCTGTGGTCCAGGGGGCGGAGCCTTTTCCGCACAAGATGCCTTTAACTGAATTGTGGTCGTAAAATTTTTGAAAATTGTCCAACGTGGCGGTTGACCCTGGGTATATGTCCCCTCGCGGGAGTCGGGTCTTGTTGCATACGACTGAGGGTATATGTCCCCTGACGGGCGGTGGGTCTTGTTGCATACGACCGAGGGGATTTATCCACTCAGACCTGCGGGCCTTGTTCCATACGCTCCCAGGACCTTCCCGCATGTAGCAAACGGTGTCTCCGCTCCACGACACTCGACCTCCAGTCAAGCTTCCCATCGACCCCACCACGCTCCTCCTGAGCACCCCCTCAGGAGGATCGGACCATTTACCCCCGGGGACACAGAGGGCGCTCGCGGACAACTACAGCAAGAACAACAAGTGGCCGGCGGACTAACCTAGGTAAACGACCCTACTGGCCCTGATGTACACACAACAACCACCTATATGAATTAGGGTGAAACCCACATACACATAAGTACAGAGGAATACACAATGAATTACATACATCCCTACTATATATAAAGCGCTAAGACTGTGTGTGTGTATGTATGTGTGTGTGCATGTGTGTGTATGTGTGTGTGTATGTGTGTGTTTGTGTGTGTGTGTCACGAAATTTGTAGCGCAGCTCCCAGCAGTCACCTAGAGTTGATTTCAGGATATGATATAGGGGGCGGGATGTGAACATATTTGGCGTGGGAGCAAAGGTCATATCAGCTGATAAGATTCGGTAAGGGGCGTTAGAACGCTAAGGTCACAAAATTCATAGCACACGTTCCAGCAGTCACATGGAGTCGATTCCAGGATATGATATAGGGGGCGGGATGTGAACATATTTGGCGCGGGAGCGAAGGTGATATCAGCTGATAAAATTCGACAGAGGGCGTCAGAACGCAGGGGTCACGAAATTCATAGCGCACGTCCCAGCAGCGTTGAGGCGCGCCTATTAGATAAGATATAGGTAGCGGGACTGGAACATATTCGGCAGGGGACCGAAGGTGATAATGGCCGATAATAGCTGGTAAGAGAATGCAAATTCCACGGAATTCACTGCGAGTGTCCCAGCAGCAGTGAGGCGTTGGTTCCGACAAGTGATGTAGCGGGCGGAAAGGGAGCATATTTGGTGGGGCTCAGAAAGTGATAAGGGCTTATAAGGGCTGATAAGAGGCACTGAAACGTAATTTCACAAAATTCATAGCGGGTGCCCCGGCAATAATGAAACGTTGGTTTCAACAAGTGAAGTGGAGGCTGGGACGGAGACATATTTGGTGGGGGTCAGAAAATGATAAGAGCTGATGGGGGCTGATAAAAACCGCTGGAATGAAAATTTCACGAAATTCACTGCATGTTTCCCAGCAGCAGTAAGGCGTTGGTTCCAACAAGTGATGTAGAGGGTGGGACAGATGTATATTTGGTGAGGGACAGAAAGCGGCTGATAATAACGAGATGCGTAAAAATGCGGAGGTCACTCAAAACCAGACTCTAGAAAAGAAACGCGTTTAATCCAGATTATTTCAACTTCACTTTATTTACGCCGTCATCGCCACTCGACCGCTACTCTACCTTGACTTCATAGAAATGTGCAATGGGTGTTAATGACACACTGCAATGATTACTGGGTGTTTCCATTTCATCACCATTACGTCAATTATTATTCGTCCGCTAAATTATCCAGCCTTTCGATTCATGATGGTTGTTTGCAACATCAGCTGTGCTCCACACTCTACCGCGCGCTAAACGGTGAGCTTCAGCAAAACAAGGCAGGCTATCGAAGGTACACTAACGCATTTCGCGCTAATTGTTGGGTTCTTTAGCAGCGGAACCCTACGCTCCACAGGCTGTCCACCTTCACTCAAGCCTACCGTGTCATTCACGCGGTAGTGTGCGGAGCTAAACTGGTATTTATCAACGCACAAGCTCACCACAGCTACTCCGGCTCCCTGGGTCACCGCTCTCAGAGGTGAGCTCCACCAGCTGGCGTAACGTGTTAGACCCCCACGTGGACTCGGATCTTCCGGAGGCTCTATGCGGCCTACGTGTCCTATTGGGGATCTTGCAAGGGCTTCTCCCAGACGGGGAGCAGCGGAAGGACACGATCGGCTGGGTGGACAGGCGCTCCACCGGCATGGGTTTACGAAGCGATTCGCTCCTTCACCTTAGCTGCTCTCATCGCGTTTCCCGGTGAAAACCGACCTGCCAGCCTCTACGACCATCGACCTATCGTCGACCGCCTCCCTGTGGCTGGGGTCAGTCAGTCGGTCGACTGCGATCTCGACGATAGGTCGATGGTCGCAGACGACCGACTGACTGACCCCAGCCACAGGGAGGCGAAGCCAATGGCGCAAATGCGCATTGGCATCCGAGCGCAAATGGGCCAGAGCGCGCGGTGCGCCCAGCGGCCAGCTTCGCATCTACGACACCGCACCATAACCGAAATATCTATGTACATCTAGAGGCTACACCTCGCCGTCTAATTGGGCGGGTCTACGGATACGAGGCGGTAGCCGTAGATAAGCTGCTCCCAACACACTCCGCTGGATATCAGCAAAGCATGCTGGCAACAGGCTATTCAAGCAATATCTTCCGAGTGCGGTAGCCCCGTAGCAAGCCCGTAAACCCACCTAATCAGCCGGCGACTTACGGACTGTCATAGCATTCAGTGATATGCATTCAGTCCATAGACAGACCTGCTACAAGGCAGGCTTTCCTCTTAGAAAAACCCTGTGCATGAAGCATGGTGCTGTTTTTTTCACAAGTGTGATTTCCCTAAATCGCGGTGACTTTTGCCGAATAGATCTATCTATATATCCGTCCTCTTCTTCTTCCTCCTAGCGTTAGTCCAGCGCAGTCGCAGGGTCCGCTGTCCTTATTAGTCTTGCCCAATTCAATCTGTCCAGGGCGTTTTCTGCCATGGTCGTGATTTCACTCAAGTCCTTCTCAATGACGTCCCTCCACCTCTTTTTTGAGGCTATTGCGGTCGCTCACCTTGTCTTCAAAGTCTATCTGTGTTTTCATCGGATGGTCCTGTGGCCATCTCAGCACGTGCCCATGCCATCGCAGCCTTTGTTCTCGTACCTTCAACTGGATCGGAGCAGTCTGCATTGTCGACTTGACGTCCTTGTTTCTGAACCTGTCCAGTCGCGTCCAGCCGCAGGCCCATCTCAGCATCCTCAACTCAAGGGAGTGAAGCTATCTCATGGTTCTTGTTCAGGAACCAGCACTCGCTACCGTATAACATCGCAGGCCCCACCACAGTTTGGTGCACCTTCCCCGAGCGTTCTGGAGCACCTTTGATCGCAGATCACAGATATCTCGGTGGACTCCATGCCACGTCTGCTTTAACGGCCTAGTCCAGCCGTCAGCTGCCAGATGGCTTCCAGGGTATCGAATGTCCACAGTATTTCTATGGTTTCTCCCTGGCCGTCTACGGTTGCCTCTGTTCCCTCTTCGGAAATCGGGAACTCGGCCTTCTTGACATTCAGCCAGAGCCAACCTTCTGCAGCACTTCCTGCTATGTCTGCACTTTGACTTAAAGATCCTCTCTGCTTTCCGCTAGTAGGGCGATGACGTAAGCGTATAGTTGTCTTCAGTGGTCCTTCCATGAGCCTACTATGTGCCAGGGTGATAACGGTCAAGGAACTCATCGACGGGGGCGGTGGGGGAGGCGTGCGCAAGGCTCAGCAATGGACACAAAGTGCTGCTGGCTCATCATCGATTCCACAACTGTTGCAGTGATTGAGAGGTGTACGATATCCTGAAGCTGTGTGAAATTGAAACTCAAATAGAAACTGGTTGTTCGGTTCGCTAGTATTGATCAGTGCGACGACATAGGGAGGGAACACGTCTTGCAGAAGAATCGTAGGGAAGGGGCAGCAAACCTTGAGTCTAAATTAGTGTACAAGCTCTGAGAACCTAACGGAGTAACAGTTGGTTTAAAAGGGATTAGAAGGAGGGAACGTTCAAAACGGGGAGCTTCACGTGGCATAATAACACTGCAGCCGCGAATGCGTCATTCATCGGAGGAGGACTGGATAGGAATTGACATAAATGGAAGAATGATGAGCTTCACTATAACCATATGAGTTACTGTCATTGATTAGGATTATTATCACCTTCACTTCACACAGTTAAGTTGTCATGTAGCTAAAACACCTTCCAAAAGACTGCGCGTGGGGTCACTGCAGTGCGCATGCCAGAGCTGAACGGATCTGCACATTGCGTATCATTTCCTAGCAACTCATTGAGACAATGTCTTCCAGAAACATTTCGAAGAGTTCGGGAAATTCTTTTGTACGTAGATGGAGGAGTATGGTTTCCGAGTGGCTCCAAAAATTTCCTCGACTTTCCATCGACGCAGATTCCTCGCGAACTAGAGATTGTTTGAAAAAGCTGTAGCACCTATCAAAAGCGGAACTCTTCTAGTCTACAAGGCTGGCCTCCGACTTGGCAAAGGTTGCCGATGAAGAAGGTTACAGTCTTATAAAAATAAAAACTCGCGCTGCATTTTATTTTCCTCAACATTTCCTCGACGTCCCCTACTTTCGAGGTGAGGCTTGCTTGATAAAAAGGAGAGTGCAACTCAAAATCAGAAGTCGCTTGTATTCAAAATCTGCCTTCCGCTTTTGAAAAGGTTGTGGTCGAAGAAAGTTATATTTCATCAAATTGGGGGTACATATGGTGGTTTCCCCAACTAGTGCGCTCCAATCGAACAACAACGACCGCGGGACGTAAACGCCGCTATGCTAGAGCGCGTACTGTTTGATTGATTCTAGGTAGTACTTCCTTCTCTTTCAAGTTCCCGGCCAGTGTGGCGGATCTGAATAGTTTTGCAAGGGTAGAAGGGAAACCAGTCTCCTCATTATTAGGTTTAGGATTTGAACCGTGGAGCATTAGCGTGGCAGCGGTGTTTCAATCTCGTACATCTGAAGATAACATATTTCTTCTATGAAACCGGGTGTGCGAAGAATGAATAAGGGTCCCATCGAAGCCCTTGTAAAGGTGAGTTTGGTCGAAAGAAGCGGTCGTTTCCTCGGCACGAGTTTCACCCTGCTTGGTGCACCCCAACCGCAAAGTTGACATCTTTGGCTGGGCCATGTTGGGTGCTTATGGCTGCCTTGGCCCCATCACGTTTCCTTGCCTGAGCGTTTTCCATAGAACTGTTCGCGGTAGGAATCAAACGCCTTCTCCAGGTCGAGGAAGGCTAGGTAGCGGGGTCGGCGCTTTTCTCGATACTTCTCCATCACTTGCCTGGCCATGAAAATGGTATCCATTTGGTCTTTCTGGCATGAATACGAACTGTTCGTGGGAGATCGGGACCAGCTCCCGCAGCCTGGAGTCTGCCAGTCGCTCGTACAACTCTATGATATGCGCAGTCAACTTGATCCCGCGAGATGCAGAAGTCCATCACGTCACCCTTCTGCTACAAGATAGGGACGACAGCGCTTGATCTTCAGGCATCCTTCATCCTTCCGCAGTGATGGTGTTGAGGAATCGGGTGAACCATCCTATCCCGTACTCTCTGAACTCTCCATGCCTCGACTGGCACCCCATTTGGACCCGTCGCCTTCCCAACATTCATCTTCCTCACTTCTCGACAAACCTCATCCTCTGTTCAGAGTGAGATGGCACCGGCCGACGCCTCTGCTCGGAGTCATCTTTGTGAGGGAATTCTTGTTCAGAAGAGCACAGTAGTATTCTTCCACTCTCCCTTGACTTCAGTTGGCTTCCTCGATGACACCGTCGACGCTTTTTACACACTTCACCAGCCGATATCTTCTGTGGCTCAGTGCCGAGCTTCGGCTGCCTGTGGACGAACTTCTCCGCATTACGGCCTTCAACTTCTCGTACAGGGTGTCCATTTTCTTCTTTGCCTTGGAGACGACTGCTTTAGCGAGCCTTTCGCAGCTCTTGAAGTCAGCAAGGTCTTCAGGGCTCCTGGTCTCCTGCCAAAGCTTGTATGCTTCCTTCTTTCTCTTCACGACTTCCTTGCTCCAAAGTCACGCTGCCTAGTCTCTCCTAACTCCACTGCGCGTCTCGTCCAACACCTCTCTGGCTCATCGTAGGATGGTCACAGCCGCGTCCAAGGCTGCTGGACTGGCACCTTAGAATCTGAGACACCAACTTCCATTATCCTTCGTTTGAGGTCGCCCTTCTACGCACTGTGTAACTTCCACCACCGGACTCTCCGCTCGATCCTTACCCTTACCTTTTTGAGATCTATGGCGTTACCTTTCAGGAGGGGACTGTGCTGCTTAGCGAATTCTTCAGGGAATGCCTTGATGTCCTTCACAGGTCGACGGATGATCTCCTAACGAGCACGTGTCGGTTTCCTTTATCTCTCTCCACTGCTGTAGGTTAAATTCTGCGTCACCTGTCGCGAAGAACGTGCCAAAGACTGCCAGGTCGTGGGCAGTAGCCAAGTCCAGAAAACTCTCCGTCGGCGTTTCTCACTCCTATTCCACTACCTTCGTACACCCTTTCCACGCCTCTACTGATATGGTGAGGTAGTCGGCATCCGGAGTTGGACTGATTATGGTCCAGTACATCTCCTATGTATCTATCCTCAAAGCCGTTATCCGATCGCCGATCCTGCTCACAGCGGAGACATAGTCTGGTGTCTTCTTCATTGTAGTGGAGATTGGCACCCTACCCGATTTCCCTGACCTTAGGCCCCTTCCATCGTGTTTCTTGCAGGCATAGGACTTGGATTGTCCTGCGTGTCATCAGATCAACGACCTCTCGGAACCTTCCATTCGCGATCCTACGCCCAGAATCCCCATTCGAACTAGCTTTTTTGTACGAGGCCATTCGCTCCTCGGTAGCCCTCGCATACCGTGCACAGAACTCCGGTGGGGGTTCTGCGCGCCACTTCCAGGTGCTGTCCTAGCTTTGTGACTGATTCGCTTAACTCTAGACATATTTGTTGTGACGGGGTCTCCATCAGCCGGCCTGTCAACCAGGGCCTGACGCTGGTACTAGAATCATTTTTGCAATTTTGCAAGGCATGGTTGAACCTCAGCACGGATCAAAGTCGTGATTCACAGAGGTGCGGACATGAGTCTACACTCTTAACCAATCGGGCATCCCTGCCTATCTATTATATATCCCTGGCTGGAATCCGAGTACCACCTATTGTGTTCCACTCTTCGTGGTGACAGTCGAACATTGGTTCTTATGTATGAGTCCGAAGCTCAGACGGGAGCACGTGCATGTGGTGGGCGATGGAAAGCGATAATAACTGCTAGCACGTGATAAGGAGGTCATAATGTGAGTGTCATCAATTGCGTTGCGCCCTTCGCGATGAATGGTTTTTACATATGGTACTGCGGGTCAGACAGGAACACAGAAGAAGGGTGAGTTGGTGAGAGCCGATATGAGGGACGTGATATTAGCGCCGTTGATTTCAACGGCGCTAATATCCCGTATAACATTTCAACGGCACAAGAGTCATTGGTTTGCACAAGTGTTATAAATGGTTGGTCAGGAATACAGATGGTGTGTGATCAGTCGAAAGTGGTACCAGCTAATAGGATTCTATAAGTAGCGTGAAATTATAATCTTATCGAATTCTCTGCTT
Organism: Teladorsagia circumcincta; assembly: GCA_002352805.1. Taxonomy (NCBI): domain Eukaryota; kingdom Metazoa; phylum Nematoda; class Chromadorea; order Rhabditida; family Trichostrongylidae; genus Teladorsagia; species Teladorsagia circumcincta. Next base: position 145,769 of record KZ345023.1, read on the forward strand.
TCGCGAGGACAGTGAAACGTTGGCTCTTTCAAGACATGGGGGAGCGAATGGAGACATGGATGGTGGGTGGGACATAATGACGACTGACATGGGCCAACAAGGGAGCCTTGAACGTAAGCGAGATAGAGTCAATAACTTATAAAAATCATGATGCATCGCTTACATTATCAGATGCTAAGGTGACCGGACGTTGACGTTGGGTGACACGAAGTGGTAATCAGTGATAAGAGCACTCAAAAATGCAAGTATCACCGGCTGAGCTGAATTGAGTTTTAGCAATGAGCATGCTTCAATGCTAATCGCTCACCGAAAGAAGCAGAAACGATAAACCGCTATACCGTTCGGGTTTAAAAAATGTCGGGCTGGGATAAGTGTTAATTTATCACAGCGCATTTCATTCTTATTCCAGTATATAGCGAGAATGCATGTACGGCCGCTGAGTTGCCTCAATTCAAGATCAATTCTACATGACTACTGAGTTATGATAGGACAGTTTAGTCCCACACATTACCGCACCTAATTGCACCATAGGCTTCAATGGGACTGTGCAGAATATGGAACGTCAGCACTTCTTTCACGATGCACCTCACTACTGTAAGCTAACGTTTCACAGCTCGAACTTTGGACCATATTTTCTCCACCTTACAAACTGCAGGGAACCATTTTGGAAAGGCGCTCCATGTCCTGGAAGACTCCCTTTGTCGGAATTCCTTCTAAGAGTTGGGCGGAAATTGCGGTAGGAAAATAAATTGGTCACAAAAAAGCAATGTGAAGTTGCCAAACACCTACTCTTCCTTGCGTTTCTGACGGTACGTCAGGGGAAACGAGCGAAAACCCCGAACGAGGGACATAAACTCACCCAGTCCACCACCCAATAGTAGAACAAGCCAAGAGTCATGTCCGTCGTGCTCTTCAACCAAATGCTTGTCAAGCGGTGTCATTATTTTGCCGCGCCTTTTTTCCAGCAAGATGTTAATGCGCATCGTAGGTCCTCCCAGTCTACCCGACGTATGTTGCGTTACAAACCTGATATTCATCTGATAAATCACGGCCTCATAGACTTTTGGCACCACCTCCAGCCAAACCGTTCGGGCATGTAACGCAATGGTAGTTGTACGCTGCCTATCTATAGGCATATCTATTTGTACGAGTTGGCGTTTGATAATGTCATTAGGAATGCTCACTAAGAGAACATCATCGTCCAGCTGCGCACGGGCAAGACACCGTTGCATTGCCGCAGTTACGCTATCGGATATCACTTCATTATATAAACCACAAGTTTGGTGTGCCGGTTTGTCGGTGTGTGCGTGTGTGCGTGTGTCGTTCTGTCCGTCCGGACCAACCACTAACAGAACCGAGGAGTTCGAAGGGATGCGACTCATAGTGTTGATGATGATCATGATTATGATAACACCCAAACGGCTATATAAACACCGATCAAGTACACTCTGCCTCATTTTGCATGGTGCTGCCGTGGCAGCTGGAGGGGATGTAAAGGGGGAGGGAGGCGGAGATAGAGGGAGAGGAAGGGAAGAGCAACCGCTTTCAAGGGTTAGGTCTATATGCGTGTTGACTATATTATTTTAGCGTGGTGTCTGATTGTGATAACGTCCACAACGGCTATATAAACACCGATCAGTACACTCAGCCTCATTCTACATGCAGCCGTAGCAGCTGGAGTGGCGGGTAGAAGAGGGGGAGAGGGACGGGAGAAGGGAGGTGGAGAACAACCGCTTGCAAGAGTGAGGTCCACACATGTGTTGAACGTATTATAGAGCAACACATTATTACGAGAGGGACGGAAACGAGGGCTCAATAAGGCTGAGGTCTATTCAGTGCCCAGGTTATTTCAACGCGATGTCCCCATTCTATAACACCCGAAACTATCTCGCAAGAAGCATCCCACAAACAATCTTTTCCTGCTAGCTGTAGTGTTCAGGTTTATTTCTTTGTGTCCCGGGGGTCTCTTTTATGAGAGCGCAAAACGCTCCTAATACGCTGGGCTGGACGCTTTTTCTTTACACTAGGAGAAACTAACATTATTCTAGAGGGGCCCAGGGGTGATTTTTATAATTGGAACCACTGCAAATACCAATCAGTACTCTGATTCTTCCTCCCCTTGGTTTCATACGATACACTATCACTGATTTTATTGGATATTGTCGGTATAGTCAACGATTTTTAGATTTTTAGCGATATTAATACTGTTCTTTTTGTGATTCAAGATTGTTACTCCAGGAGGGTATTTTGCCTAGCCTGTGAAAGGCAGTCGCCCGGCGTAGCCGGGCGATCTCCCAATAACGAGGAGAGCCCGGTGTCAGCTGGGCGATTCGACTGGTGAATGGTATATATAAAGGGACCTTGTTTTGGCGTAGCACGCTCCGTCGCTCAGTGTAAGTCATTCTGCGATGTCGTGATACAGCATAGCCGTCCGAAACGGCAATATCAGAAACCAATCGTATAGATTCTCGCCCTTCTGCAACACCTGTACACACGTTTGCAGCCGTTTTGAACATGTTCCTAACAACTGCTTTTTTTGATGCAACAGGAAGTGCAAGTGGGCACGAACCACGATGCTGTTGGAGCTAGCTTTTCTGTATCACTTCGCACTGATCATGCTATCAGACACTTTCACCAGTAGGTAGGGAAGCCAACCATTGGAGCTTCTCTTGTGAGCTTGATGTATTGTAACTGTTGGTTTACGAGTCGAAAACACTCATCCATTTCGGAAACACCCATCCATTTCAGACTGTGTTAATGTTACAATGAAACAGTCATCTATATATCTACAGTACATCATTGGGGAGCGTTCCAATACTGGTCTTCCAATTCTGCACATGAAGCAGACTACAATCACTGGAGCTGAACATTGACACATAGCCATCCTTTTTCTCGATTATGTACCCGACCACTTGAACATACTGCACTCTAAGTATTTCTTGATTAAAGCCATGATGTGCTGCTTGTTGAGCTCAAAGGTTTTCATGCTTCACACAATACTGTCCAGCATTTCAGACAGTGCCTGTAGCGCTTGATCGTTTTGGACATGGGTATGAAGTGAAGACACATCGAATAACTCTACGACGCAGCTTGTTCCCAAGCGTAAATTTCGTGAATGTCAAGGAACTTACCAGGAAGGTCTTTCAGGACGTGCCAAGCTTTTTTAAAATGGTTTCTTGTTTGACATAGGGGCACATGTGTGGACCACAAAACCATGCTTCTTAAACGGCTCCTTGAACACCAAAAAAGGGGTGATGGTTCAATTCCTCGCGGTGACAGATTTTTGCATTTTAAGTTGTTGGCATTTCAGAATTCGCGCAAAATGGCGTCAGCGCTAATAATGAATGTCATTTTCATGATTGGAACTAAGCAACCTTTACAAATAGCTTTTTACCAAAAAACTGATGATAGAATTTGTGACACCAAAACGGCACCATTGTGGCACCAAATGGTGTCATAGCGGCACCAGATGACGTCCTAGCAGAGAACGAATGTCATGTTCTTAATCAGGAAACTGGATAACCCTTATAAGCAATGTTTTAGAGAGAATGAGATTTTGACCTCATTCGGAAGAAACTGGACTAAGGAAAGTCAATAGCCGTCAGCGTAACGGTGGATGATTTGAAGATTCCCTCTTCACCTAGAACCGTACCCTGGAAATACGATCCTTACTCCTAATGGACAACGGCGGACACCCTAGCGGTGATTGCTGAGGGACCATGCACGGTAAGTAGGTCCTAGGCAGGGTCAACCCTGCGTTGCGCAAATTTCAAATTTTTTCGACCCTCCCCACTTTCAAGGGGTATCAATACAATCCCCCTGAACTCGCGAGGATTAATAGCACCTCGCATTATCCATCGGTGCACATACAATTCCTGCGATCCATCGCATATCGCGCAAGTCGCGAAAATCAGCGAAATCTGCGACGGATGGCGGTTTCTGACACCAGCCTGATGCTTAAGGATCCATTAGCGCGGCGCTAAATACTTCTAAAGCATTATGGAAAGATTTCCTATTTGAAACTCAAATATTCGAGCTTCAAATAGGGAATCTGGCGTATTGTGGCTCAGGGGGCCCAGTCGCCGTCGCGGCGTGTGCCGCAGAAGGAAATTTATGAGCTAGGGGAGTGAAGAAAGCCAATTCAGGTAGTTGGAAGTGGAGGCAGTCACTTTGCATGAGTGAGAAGCTGGAACGTTCCTGTTTACCAGGCTTCGTAAGCCGCGGCAGCGACCCCCCCCCCCGACCTACATTGCGCCAGGAAATCTTGCCGTCATGCTCTAGAAGCCTTTATCGCGGCCTCTAAAGCATTGCGGCAAGACTTCCTAACAACAAGAACACGAAAATATTCCTTAAAGCAACTGTGTCATGAGGGTTCTGGAGTTGGGCTGTGGTATGGGACGATGCGCTAGACCTAGCCAAACATAGACGAGAGAACTTAAACAAAAAACTCACCTACAAATGCCGCTGGAACGAGGGGAACCACTGACGAGGGAGGCGGTCCGAATGACGAAGAAAAGTTTAAACTTTT
>KZ345023.1:161563-175715 GCA_002352805.1 Teladorsagia circumcincta
ATGTCGATGTCACCGATTTTGTTATGCCGTTCGCGCTGACAGTGGAGAGGTTGCATTCATAGGTAATATGTGAGGTAGGACGGGGATCCAGATGATGGGTGTCAGAAAGTGGTAGCAACTGTTTAGAGCTGATAAGGAGCGTCGGAGTGTCTGTGTCGCCACTTTCGTTACACTCTTCGCATTGGTAGCAACATGTTTGTAATCATGCATGTTATGTGACGTGAGGCTGGGACCAAGAATTTGGGTGAAAGAAAGTGGTCGCAGCTAGCTGATAAAAGGTGCCAGCAAGTCCTGCATGCTGGATAGAGGGTTGGACGGGTACTTTGATAGTGAGCGGTTCCAACTGTTAACAAGTGATAAGGGCTAATAAGTGGTGTCTGAATGCAAATGTATCAAACTTTGCTGCAATTACCACTGGCAAACGATCAAGGTGGCGGGGTGTTGGCGATGAGTGATAGGAAATAGTAGTGAGCTTATTGACATAAGTAACGACACCAAAGTGTGTACTCATTGTCACTTGGAATGAAACAGATCGTTAGCAAGAAAAGATTTTTCATCCTCAATCCCTCACCAACAAAACCGAAGGATGTTGAGCCAATTAACTATCCGGACTTGGACCAATGGTGAATTCCCATCAGGGTTAGGCACTGTATGCTGGGTGATCGATCACATTTAATTCTTACATCGATGCTGATAGCGAATAACTATTAGACCGCACAAACATCCGAGTCCAATGTAAATGCTAAATGTTTACGAAGTCCTGATAAGCACCACTTTCATTCCGCATGCTACCACGCGCACTACGCGATAATCCTTAATGAAATAGGACAGCCTTTGGTCTTCATCTAGCGCATTTTGCTGAAAACATCTTATTATTGGTTTTCGAACACGTGGCCTAATATTCCGCAGATTGCCCTGTTTCATTGAAGCCTACCATGTGGTACGCGCGTTTGCGTGCGGAGCTAAACTGGTAATATTATAATACCAGAATAATGAAAGGTTCTACGGAGAAAGAAGTTGGAATCTTCTGAACAACGTTGATCACACTGTTTTTCACACATTCAGAACCTTCAGTCCCTCCGTTTCCATTGACCAATTACGGCCTTACTGTTACACTTCGCCCAACTGACGCTTGACCTTGGGCCTAACATTCTGCCTGTTGTACAGTACTATTGCATCTTATCGTGTGATACGCGCGACAACATTTTTTGTTATGATTGACACAGTTTGTTCACTATTGAGATACCTCGCTTTGAAAAGGTTGAAAAGCCTCACCAGCTCACGGAAAAGCAGATGTCAATCCCTACACCATTTTGGAACAAAAATTTATTTTTTAATTTTTGGGACAAAGACAAAAGGTCCTTATCTGATCGTGCTTTTCCAGTACTCAACTCGCTTTCCATTGTCTTCTTTTCTTGGTATCTTATATCCGGAAGATTTGGCATCGTAGCTGGATAAATAAACGAACTGCGAAGAGATATCCCCCTCCAATGTCTCGTCACATCCATAGTGCAATATCACAGCGAAGGGTTGAATCAAGTTAAGAAATTCCCTCAAAAAAGACATGAAAGTACGGCGAATTTTTATATTATGAGAGGTAGCAAAGGAAAACAATTTTCAGACCGGGAAATGCGAGTATTTTGTGGTTCGCCATCCCGAGAAGAGCAGTACCTATTTTCATTTTGCCACTTGTTATTGCCAAAATACTGAGAAGACTCTCTCAGATTACGACTGTTATCGTAAAGCCCTGGTAAGTGCAGTCTTCGAGGATCACTTTTGCAGAAATACCAGCACGAAAACAGCATCCGCTGGTGGCGGAAGGCGATGGAGCACGATCGAACTCTCCGAAGTGAATGCCTGCCATTTCTATTTCCTTCTTGCAAAATAGCGCCTGTCGGATATTTTCGACAAAGCTGCTGGGAATTCTGGAAGGAAAATGAATTCAGCTCCAGTCGGGATCACGCAATGGTCACACAGCGATAGGATACTCGCCGCTAATACAGTGCGCTCCGGGGTGAATGTCGGTCGAGGGATTCCTCGACGGGGGGGTCGTATTTGCCCCTGTGGAAGACGGAGGGGGGTCGTAATTGTCGGTGTCAGTATCGGACGTGGCGTGGTATCCAGTACTGGGAGATGTGAGAACACTTCGGTTTTTATTAGCAACCCATCATGCGCACACGACACCTTTCAACTGACTTAAAATTCCGAGCGAGGACCGACGGCATGGCGTATACTAAACCTCGTGGAACTTCCAATTGAGACCTAGACATATCGATAGAGCGTGGGACTTAGTTAGAATTACGGAAACCAAAATTGCAAAGCGAATCTGCCAAGGAAGTTATGAGCAGTCAAAGTTGGCTGCGAATGAGGGCTTGTGAATGAAAATCGCTAGGTCGGCCGAACTGTGTTTCCGTAAAGCAGTGGTAAGGGTCTCGCTTGTTGCCATGCAGGTCATGGGTTCGTTTCCGCCTAAAGCGAAACATTTTGCGAATCGTGTTCCGAGTCCTGTAGAGACTTCTGTTCGTCTCGACACATTGGAGTGAGCATCTCGTCAGGACGTGGAGACCGAGTGTTCGGCGTGACACACAGGGTTGTCACTATGTCACTGATGAGTGGCAGACGTGGACGTGACAGGTTAGCTCCATTCTTCCTGAATTGAACGTGGCAGTAGAAGAATCCATGCACGAAGTTATGATACTTCATTTTAATACGCTCAGCAAATGTCAGTGGTATTAGGATAGCTGCGATCAGGTCCTCATTCGAATCGGGGTCAGAAACTAGAACAGATGTCTCTACAGGGTGCTTAACACGATTTGCAAAACGCTGCGCTGCAGTGGGAATCGAAGTCTTGACCTGCATGACCCTAAGCGAGGCCCTTACCACTGCTCCACGGAAACACAGTCTCATAAACGCTAGGGAGCCTCACCAACAAGCCCTCATTTGCGGCCAACTTTGACTGCTTATAACTTCCCTGGCAGGTTCGTTTTGCAATTTTGGTTTCCCTATTTCTGACTAATGTCCCAGGCTCTATCGATATGTCTAGGTCTCGATTCAAAGTTCCACGGGGAGTTCAATGCCTTTCCTCGTAAGTGTCTCTAATTGTATCAGCGATAGCAAGGAGATGCACACCTAGTGCATTTTAAGAGGTTTCAATGAATTTCTCAGCAGTAATGTGGAAAAAATCCCGGTTTGAGTGAAGCAAAAAGGCCCTCGACTTTTCCTCGACGCAGATTTCTCTTTGAGCAGGAAGTGTACAAAACAAATCAGGTAACCATTTGCAATAGCAAATCTTCTACTTACCAGAACAACCCACATCTTCTCAAACAATTGAGAAATAAGAAAGTTATCGTCTTGAAAACAGCAAAAATCAGCATGAAAATTTTTGATTCCTCGACGTTTACTCGACGTGGGAAATCTCACATCTTTAGAACAACTTCAACAATATTTAGAAGCTGCAACCTTTCGAATCACACCTACAAGTCTCAAAAAGATCAAGTTTCGAAAAAGTTATTAAGGTTTGAAGCATAAGGGGACGAGGCAAATTTTCGAGATAATTCGCTCCACCGCGAGCCGCGCCGCAGCCGCTTGAAAAAACAGCCGTCCTTTTGAATTTGATGACTCCTTCATTGTACTTCTTTTTCATCATGTTTTTTTTCTTATTGCTGTCATTTTTTTTCTGTCGTATGTGTATGCGCGTAGAGTCAGTGTTCTCACAATGGTACATTGTTTTTTTTTGCAGGAACTTTGAAAATTTAGAGGAAGAATAAAACTTGCATTGAGCACTGTTCTATTGACACTTAGCGTGTGATTGAGGGGGGGGGGGTGCCACATTGAAACCCCGTTCTACGGAGGGGGTCGTGCCGAGACTACCCGTTTCAGGGGGGTCGTACCAGAGTTGGGTTTTCCTCGACACGATTTTCACCCTGGTGCGTTCCATAATTATAAGGCCGCCCTAAAATTTCGCATTCCCAAAACAAGTAAACGACCGGAAATTTTTCTAATGCCATCAACAGATTCCTCGTATGTAACGCAATTTTGGTAAAAGCAGTATTCCTTCTTAATTTTTCATAATTATTTTTTGCTTTTTGCACCGTTTCATAATATAAGGTCACCCTGAGAAAAAGGACAATCAGATAAGATTAATGGCAGACATTGAAGAGTTGATAATCTATGGTTCCTCCTTTATTATTTGCAAGATCAAATATCCTTCGTGGCATGCTGTAATTGGGATTCCGAGTCAGCAGAACATCGATTCACTTACGCACTTCAGGGGTACATGTTTCAGCTCTTTTGTAATTTCTATTTGATGTTTATCCGCATGATACTATATGACGAAGATTCTCTGAGATGTCGTACGGAAATGCAACCAGAACCACAGAATAACCTTTTTAGATAATCTGAATTTAGGGAGTGCTGTTGCTCCTGGCTGGCTGATTACATAAGCACCTGTAAGTTTCTGTAAGAATACGTAATTCACACGACGCCGTTGGCTCAAAAAAAAGAGGTAAAATTTCTCCGCAGAGCTCTACGCTGACATTTGAAGCCCATTACCCAGGTCTTGGAAAAAATTCAAGGCACAACATCATTACAGTAAGCATCATCACCTTTCACATTTCCTTCACTAGAATCGCAGAGACTGAAATGAACCGGCTACCTTTGCGAGCCACGGCAATAGCCTTCCTCTCCACCGGAACTGTTTGTATAAACCACTTTTGTCCGAAAAATACAAAGTTTTCTGAAGCTGTTTCGTTTTGTGGTGTGGTTGCGCCGCAGGCCCAAATTTTTCCAATCTCTCCCTCTCTAAGTTCAACTTCACGGACTGAAGTTGCTCCTCCTCGCAATGGCCAGTGAGCCTTTGCACCATCTTTGTCGCTTTCCTGACAGTGTCGCGCTCCTTTTTACCGCTCGGCAGGTCTTATTTCCCGAAATAGAAACACTGGATTACGAGCGGGTGTAATTTCTAGTGGAAGTCCTGTTGGGGGCAGCCCTTATAATTTTTCTCTAGTCATTGATAGGAACCTTTTGTGTACATTCAGAGCCAGTAAATTATATGAGGACGTGAGAACTCTCCAAATAACTATGAAATGAGCGAGGGACTTTCTGAACTGCTTGACAATAGCTAGAGATCCAAGCTGAGTACCACGGAAGGCCTTTTCTTCAAAGGACAAATACAAAACAATTGCGAAATTCTTGGATGTATTTATAACGAATATTCATTCTCATAGTCAGATTTATTGTTCCACACAAAGTAATATTCATTTTCTCAGGGTGACCTTATGTTATAAAACGGTGCAAAAACCAGTAATTAATCATAAAAAAAAGTTGAAAAAAGAGCTGCTCTGGCCAGAATCGCGTTAAAGGAGTTATTCTTCGTGAGGAATCATATGATGATATGAGAAGAATTCCCAGTTGTCTGCTTGTTCTGGAAATGCAAAAGGGTGACCTTATAATTACGAAACGCACTGTACATCTATCTTCATAACTAATCACTGGCCCGAGCCCCTACAAATGTCTGACACTATGCACTCGATGGCTAGCCCTACCACAAATGACCTCACAGTGTGACCGAAAAAACTCGAATTCTCTGTCACTCGGAATGGTGCTAAAGTGAGTTACACGCTCAAAAAAAGATCCATCAATCTCTTTGTCGTTTTACTAGCCGCAAAAAATAGTCCAATTACAGCACCTGTAGAAATGCTAGGTTTATCTTATTGACTCTAGACGTATTAGCTACAGCGTTATTGCAATTTCGATTCAAGTTCATGCAAAATCATGCCAAAGTGGAAATTTCAGCAACACTGTGCGTGCAACCAGCACAGGGCAACAAAGCTATAAAACAGCTGACAGATTCCCAGTTCACTTTTATCATGAAAGGTGAACGACTCAAACTGCTGCTGAATTCATTTGTAATAGAAACGAAATATCAGGCTGAGCTAAATTATCCGCCGTTTTCATTTCACTCATAAGTTTACTAACAAAACCAATCAAAAATACCAGTAAATGAGTAATCAACAAGCGCTCTCGAAATAACATAAACCGCTCGTTGAGGACCAACGAGGGAGTCGTAATTTGTCACTGGAAGGGGAGGAGGTCGTGAGCTCGAGTACCAGTTACAAAATATGGAAGTAACGCGGCGTGGCAAAGTGGCAAATGATCATGCACTTTCAACTACCACTGCGACTGCTAAAGTAGACATCAAATGGCTCATCCCAGAGCAGGAGTTTTAACTGACCTACTTCATATCCAAGCGAGCAGGAGCTGATTCTTTCAGGACTACCAGACAATCGCAGTGGAAAAATGTGTAAGGAATTTGACGGATTGATTTCTTGAGACTCAAAACGACAGTCTCAGCAGGCTCTAAAAATTTGATGCTAATGGAGTGGGAAAAGCACTAGCCTTAGTCAAGCACACATGGAGTGACACCAAGCAAAAACGCACCTTTGGAAGCCGGTAGAGAACGAGGAACGGCATTGGATGGGCGGGTGCGGGTTCGCAGTGAGCCTTACCGGTAGTAACCAAGCAAGAAGAGCAAAGCATTCCATTTGGCGTCTGCTGGATGCATTTGAACCACTTGCGCCGCCACTCACCTACGATATTCGAGGTCTCTCTTTAAGTTTTTTTTGTTACTAAAGCAGTGTTTAGCCATTATATTTTACTTCATTGTGGAGACTTTCTATTCTTCCTTCTCTTTGTACATTAGGGTGCTCCTCCCTCACCCCCCCCCCCTTCATTTTTACAGTTTTGAACTTGAAATCGTTTTTTACTAAAATATTTTACTTTTGAGTCTTATTGCTTGAAGATTCCATCCCCAGCTCCTCTGGTATCATTATGAGGACACTTGTTACTTGTACTTGATCACATATTAAAGATAATGAATAAATCCCCTTAAATTCACAGCACCAACCAATGATCATTCGTTGCCACGCAGTGTGATATCCTTACAATGCATCGTTTCAAATCCATTTTTTATCACACAAATCTGCTCACATCTGCGTGAAGTGAAAGTTTACTAGCCGGAACAATATTCATTTCTTTCTTTTTCCGAATGAAAGAGGTATTATGGAGTAGTCTGGCAGGCAATACTTTTCAGCATACAATTCATTCAATTCCAAAAATCTGTATTTCAAGTGATTTAACAATGCTGAAAGGTGTAATGGTAGAAGTGGGTGGCGGTTCCCGTTCCTCCAAGGGGTGCCAATGGGAACTGCCCACTCTGTGGGCTGATTGTGAGCTGACCACGGACAATCGAATGCGTACGATAGGCCCCCGTGACAGGCCGGCCTACGAACACCGACGTCACATCACAGATGTTAACACGATGTTTCGCGAAAAAAGTTCCTTTCAGTGGATACAGCAAATCTTCTAGTTTCGTTTGCTACGCTAACATTCCAGATCTGATGAATTTGGAGGAAGTTGTGGCCTTGGAAATGGTAAAAACTTCCACTTATCTAAAATTTTCCTCGTTATTTCTGAGAAAATCCTCGGCGTGGCCATTTTCGCAATACTAAACGTACAAAGCTCGTTCGAGGACCATTTTATAGAGCAAATCTTCTAGTTTCGTTTGCCATACTAGTATTCCAGATTTGATGAATTTGAAGGAAGTTATGGTTTTAAAAGTGAAAAAACTCGTACTCATGGCGAATTTTCCTCCTTAATCAACCTCATGAACATTTCGTACTGATTTTTGTAAATTCCATGCTGCTTAGAAGAGCTCATCAAAAAGTTTCAAGTCTGCTGTTAGACCAAAAATCGTTGAAGAACGGTATAGTACTTGAATACGTATTACCAGCTTGGCTCAGCCCGCAACCGCGCGCATCACGTGCTATGAAACTGGACAACCAGTAGAATACATATTATGTCTCATGGCTGAGAAACCAATAGTGAGATTCTTTCGAACAAGATACGCTAGATCAAGAACGAAGGCTGCCCTATTTTATCAAAAACCAGTTACACTGCAGCTGCGATACCTGCTGTGATTTTCGTAAAATTTGTGTTGTCAGCAGCAGCTCGTTCGATTATCACTTCGAAAGGGTTTTTTATTCGACCAGCCGTATCCTCTAACTTTTCTGCCCAATGGTTATCAATTAAGGAATGGTATTTGCTGAAACGATGACGATTGTCGAATTAACACGTGCAAACAACCCTTTACTAGACCGCTGCCTCACCTATTATCGGAGGTCAACGGACAATTAAAGGGTCCCACTCTGCGTGTTTTTGACGAACTTTATTGTTTTTTAGCCCCTGGTATTATTCAGCACCTTCACTTCCAAAGTCCAGCCCAATTTCATTGTAATACCGCGCTTGACCTCTTGATTACCAGGGGGCAGGGTGAATAACGGTCGACGAGGTCCTAAAACATGGATTCGTACAGAGTGACAGTAGTGCCGAGAGTGAACGTGGGGTAGGGAGAGCGCAACAAAACAAACGATCAATTTTCACTGTGCTATAATAGTAACACACATGCGTACTGTCACAATTTGAGACCTTCTTCAGAACGGAGGAGCTCTTTGGAGATGGTGTTCCAGACGACTAGAAACTACGTCATATCATTTCTTTTATTTCAGAATGTATCCGTCAAATGTTTGATCATTTGCTCTTGATTAAGTAATGAGGCAAGTCTTGGTGACTGGCGGTGGCAAGCGCTAATTGAGTGTGGCTCCTGAGCAAAGTTCGGACGCCTTACGCTGCCTTTTGACTTGTCGGTGCTATTCAACATGACAACCCTAAATACCAAAATTTCATTTTCCGACGAAACTTTCTCCATACAAGTACTTTGATGTCCTAATTACGGAAATGACATTCATTTTAGCGGTGGCACCGTCTGGCGCCAGATAGCGTCACTTTGTCGCGACACTTGTTCCCGCCCTGTAATTCGCCCCGAATTCTGTGTAAATCTCTGTATAGGGGATATTTGATGCCCTGAATGCGGATATGACTCTTGGCACTGGCACTATTTGACGCCCATTTTCCGTTTGTGTGCTCCCTCTCACAAGTTACGTAATCAGGAATAGCCTCTCGGGAGAGGAGGTTCCAAATGTGAGTGAGTCGCCCTTCCTATAATCGAACACGCTTCAAGTTGCCATGCGCCTGCTTTACTCACCCCGAAATCCCCAGTCTCAGACACAATCTATGGGTGAGGGAGCCCAGGAGAGCGCGAAATATGCGTTGTACAGCGCCATTGCCAAAAGGATGCCACATCCGTAATAAGGGCTTCAAATAACATGATTTGCCGGAAAAAGGCAACAGGTCGACTCCACTTGCAACATTACCGATCCTGGGTTCAGCATTCTGGTATTAACTATGTGTAAAAAGAGTTTTCAAGCACCTCACAGCCAAAGTTGAAAAATTCAATTTAAAGTCATAATTCAGGATTATTTTATGTGCTAAATCCGCTCAAGTATGAAAGTAGGGATGAGAGGTGGGCTGCGAGTAGAGAAAAAAGCAAAGGAAGTTGTGAATCACACAGGAAATACGAGCTTTCTTGCTCTACGCTGTGGAGAAGTCCAAGACGCGGACAATGAGATGAGAGATAATGTGAGTCCGGCGAGCGCAAGAGAAGGGCGAGTAGGGAGAGCATAGCAGATCAACGCGGCGAGGCAGAAAAAGAATTGAGCGGTGGGCGGACCACGTTAAGTTTTGTGGCGCCTGTTAGAAGTCGTTAGCTTCTAGCGCCTTAGTGACGCGTTTCAATGCGCGAAGGTGGCGCTACCTCTGCAGAAGCGGACCACACACCTCTATCTAGGGGAGCGACTACCTCAGTGAGGCTAAACGCGGAGCTTGCCTTTAATTTAATTTTGAATTTATTTCTTTATTTTTCATTTATTCTGAGATCGCCATCATAATGACAATAAAAGTTAACACAATACGCCAACCTTCAGGCATAGGTTGATGCCACATTTATAGAAATTGGGAGAACTTCTATAACGTATGGAACTCGAATTTGTGGTACTTTTTGTTGTTATTTTTTTCGAGCGAGTGGACAGGTTTGACGAATAGGGGGACGTGCAACCGTGCGAGGCAGTGAAACTCTGGTTTCGAGAACTCCAAGCCTTTGCTGATGCATGGTTCTCAGAGCGGATTCATGTGTTTTGCCAGTTGTTAGATGTCGCAGCCCTCTGCACTGCAAGGAAAGATAAATGTGCAAATGTCCAGCTGTGAAATCGTGTGGTCCTCATTGGTCACATTTCCAAAACTTTTCCAATTTTTGGAGAGCCTAGAGGAGTGAATGTGAAAGCGCTCAAGACGCTCTGCCAGAGACTATGGCGGCATCCTCGAATCGTCCTCGATTACAACCCCGACAGCGTCATGATGGACAGCAGTCGTACCTGGCGTCAGAGGAATCAACGTCTCCGCTCGAGCGGTGTCCAAATAGTCATAAAACAGTCACATGAGAGAAGTTGCTCTTTCTATCACGGCGCTGATTCTGAACGCCTCTCGTGGGCTTATTTCTCCAAATGAAGGTCGCCCACGATGGGCACTGATGGTCTCGCGGGAGAAGTAGTTTTTGTTCGATGTCAGCAGCTATTAGCGCAGCTGTTGGAGCACCGCACGCACCACAGTCTGCTTCTTTTAGATGCCACCCATGGAAGATTTCAGAGCATGGTATAAGTCAAGAAACTGGTGTAAAAAAACAGACGACAGTTGGGGAGGGATAAGAAGGCTGAGATTATGACACAGATTTGCGAGCAGGTGAAGGGTATATTCCTCAGCATCGCTGAAAAAGCGCTCCGAGAATTGCGGCTTGCAGTTTTCAATTTTGTTCCGAACCGATCACCTAGTTTTCATGCAAGGATAAAACTGATAGGCTCACCTGTTTCGATATATTCCATCAACGGTGGTTGGATCTTTCAAAAACTGCCTTCGGGAAAATTAACAAAATCACGTTTGGGTGCCGCACAGCTGACGAATAACTTGCGCAGGCTTGCTTCAATGAGTGATCTAGTGCGAATCAGCTAATGCTAGGAATTTCTGATGTAATAAAGGATGTGCACTGGTGTTCGTGAAACCTCGATTTGTCTGAAAAGTTTGTCAAATTGTGGTGGTGCATGTGTGTCCCATAGGCAGATGAAAGTCCTTTGAGTCCATTAGCATTTAACACACTATGTTGTCCTCGTATGGCGGTACGGATGGTGTCGCTTCAACTGAAAACACGTTCACGCATGTAGAGCGAAGTTCTATGAATATAAATGAGGTATCACGTGATTGCGTGTCAAACATTAGCAAGCTTCTAGGCTAGTGCACCATACATGATGAACACGTATATTTGCAGAATTACCTGCATGGTCAAACTTACACGTCGCCTGAAGAGAAGCGTTGCATAACTCAAGAGCTCCATCAACTCACGGCTGCACGTTTTTCAACAACGAGCCCGGCAAAAACAACAGCACCAACAACGGTTGTTACGACGACAACCCCAGCGACCACCACGACGACTGCGGCAACGACCACAACGATGACAACGTCAACGACCACCTCGACAATTATTACGACATCAATAACCACTACAAGTATTGCGCCAACAACATCAACTACAAGTCCAACGACAACAATGCCTACAACGACCGAAATCGTCCCTGTATCCAGCACTACCTTTCTCCCACCGACTACCACTTCGCCCAGGACTACATCGTCAACATCGTCTTCCACTAACGCTATCAGTACCCCGACAACTCCTGTCACAACGACCTCCTTAATCACAACGAGAGAACCCGAACTCATACTCACCACATCAGGTAAGAAAATATAAAATGTAGTGAATCGGCCGGTTTGAATTGTCCTTTTTTCTCATCAGCAGCTATTTTTTACGTGAGTAATACGAAATCTTACCGATAGGAGCTTTTATTCAGATCTTCTCCGAAACGTTCGCTCTGTGTGCCAGGTTAGGCAAAAAAAAAACGCCTCACGTGAAGAATTTTTTTCAGTTACCAGCAGAAAATTCGGGCCATCGAATTTCGACATCTTCTAGTTTTTTTTTCTCAGCTAAGGAATGCTGTGCTGGCCGGAATGAATGCCATTAATAATGTAACAGTGCTGCTTCTACTATTGGGCGATGCATTATTTTCCAGCCCAAATTCTCGATTTTTAGCGCATGGTTTTGGCAACGGTACTGCTTGGGCCTCCTGCAAATATTATAATAGTCGTTGTAGGTACCATAAAAGCCAAATGGAAAGCGACGAAACTGGGCAGGTGTTTACAACGCACTGTCCCAACGGAGAACCTCCAAGGTTGCCATATATGCTTGCCTCCGACACTACCTCTACATTCACCTAATGGAATCTCGGGGTGCTGTTCGGCGGTGGCCTACAGGCTTCGTTAGGAAAATTCGACCAAAGTTCAAATCACTTATTCGAAAGTTCAGTTCGGCGCTTCTCTGGGAGCAAGCTTCACACTTTTATATATTAGAGGGTTGCGTTCCTGCAGCTCAGAAAACATGCAGCATAGGTAGCCTAATCAAGTGGGCAGTAAAAATTGGAAGTTAACGCTTACGTTAGTCGCACCTTAAATATTTGGTGAGCGACGATGGACTAACTCTGGGAGAGCTGGGTACTTGTTTGATTCTGGAGAACAAACAGTTGTAGCACCCCTACTGTTTCTGTGAACATAGATCGAATGTTACCATAAGTTTTGGGAAGATTAGAACTTGAAGGCAGCGATTAAGATAGATTCTGGAAGGGTCTGGAAGGGACGTGGGGGTGCTCAAGGGTACGCCAATGGCGAAAAAAGCAGCGAAACTCGTCGAGAATACGTAAAGTAGCACCCCTAAACTGCCCATTCATTTTCGACCATGGATGAGCGGCGATAAAGAACGTAGCTTTTTGGACGTGTTAAGCTCGATAGCCGCCATCACTCCAACAAGCACAATGTTTGATTGATGAGGCATTGCATAGGAAAATTGGAAGATACAGCCACTAAAATGGAGGTGATCCTCCAAAATGAAAAGCTAGCAGCGAACAGCTCGGCTAAGTCACCAACAGAATCAGTGGGAGCAACGCTCTCGGGGCGGAGTGCTTCGGAGGTCCTGCTCAGCAACTAGGGCACGAAGGTCGTGAAAGCTCCATACTTCGCTTCTTTGCCGACCAAGTAACTGCTTCGTGTGGTGCATGTCCTCCCCTGATGCGGTCTTTCCTTATCGTAATCGCTTCCTTTAAATGGGAATATCAACACAAAGCTAGGCATACGTCACCACCATGCAGATGTGTAATATTGAATGCATCTTCCATCGGACATTCGGGCCAAATGGAAAAATCGCATCCGTGAGCTCCACTTAATATTGAGAGGGCCCAACCGGTTGTTGGATGCGGAAGCACGGAACGAACTTTCAGGTGACTTTCTATCGTGATTGGAAGTTGTTTGACCACCATCTAAGTTCACCCGACGCGAGAAGAACACTGACAGAAATGAAATAGGGCTTCACCACTTCAGCCTAAACCAGCTATCAT
Organism: Teladorsagia circumcincta; assembly: GCA_002352805.1. NCBI lineage: Eukaryota > Metazoa > Nematoda > Chromadorea > Rhabditida > Trichostrongylidae > Teladorsagia > Teladorsagia circumcincta. The sequence goes on from KZ345023.1 coordinate 175,003, forward strand.
CTACTCACCCCGAATTCATGTTAACGCCAAGACTTATGTCTTACTATGTTCCTCAGACAAAGCAGGCTGCGTCAATGTTCTCATTAAAGACAAAGTTTGGGCTCAGACCAACCTAATAAGCCCTTACAGTGGCTAGAAGTGCGTGAAACGCAACTCGAGAAGGCGCGCCACGTTCCTGCACCAAAACGCGTCACTAATTGTAAGACACTAGGCGCTAGGGATTGACACGCTCCACCAATTGCGACACGCTCCTACCACCGCTCGATATTTTGTTTGCGTCGCAATGTTGATCTGCAATGTTCTCTCCACTCAGATCTCTACCGTTTCCCGCGCTCACATTATCCCTCATCTCTCTGCCGGCCTTTTAAACTTCTCCGTAGCGTAGAGCAAGAAGCTCGTATTTCCTCTGTACTTGATCATGTTTTTCCTTTTTTCGCTGGCGGTCCACGTCCCACCCCTGATTTCACATTTGAATGGAATACCCCACCAACTTAATCCCGAATCTTGCCTTTAACATAGCAGGCCATGTTAATGAAAACACTAATGAAGCCACCTTTCTGTAAAACATAGCAAGTTGCTTTCAGTGGAATTGACTGATGTTTTTGACCAAATCTTATTATGGTATAGTGACAAAGCATTCATTCCCAGCAACCCGACAATCCTATACTACTATCCCTACTATAAGCCGCCAAGGGTGTGTGAGTGTGTGTTGT
>KZ345023.1:206532-241202 GCA_002352805.1 Teladorsagia circumcincta
GTGCGGTGCCAAGCTGGTTGGATACATAAATTGGATTTGGATTTGAAGGCGGGGTCAGTTAATGAACTCACTCTCTAGTGAGATCTCTCTGTAATCCCGTGTTTTCGTAGCTCTTTCATTGAAATGCGAATTTGTAGGTCTTTCCCTAGTGGTTCTGCAATGTTTGGTTCAAGAGTCTGGCCTGGCGACTCATTAGAAGCACCTCATGCTGTCCAAACCATTCCTGCATTTGAGAGGCACGATGGTTTGGATCGCTGCTCTGCTGACAGACAAAGTCAGGTCGTGCGGCACCCATGCCTACGGATACATAACACTTTCCAGAACATGATAGCAAACGTCTGCCTTCATCACCGCCTCAGTCGTGTAGCGTGGTCCCACTTTTTCCAAGGCAACCTCATCAGGCCTCCGCCAAGTTTCACAATTGGCAGCTGATTCTTTGGATCGGAACCTTCCCTCTCGTGATGCCGTACATTACTAGTACCCTTACTGTCAAGCACCATCAATATGTTTCCGTCATTCCAGATGACCTTAGAAACCTGTGTCGATCTTTGTTTCAGACTTGGTCAGTCACACTCTACTCCCACTCGCTTCACAGTTAGCGCTCTTCTTAGACTTCGAGAATTAGTGAATACATAGTGTAGAGTAAGATTCAAGAAAATGTTTTGTATCCGTAGAAATGACTGCCACACGACCTGGCTTTGTCTGTCAGCAGAGCAGCGACTCAAACCATCGTGACTCTCACATGCAGGAGTGGTTTAGACAGCATGGGGTGCTTTCAATGAGCTGCCTGACCAGACTCTTGAGCCAAACATTACAGAACCACTAGGGTAGAACCTGCAAATTCGTATGTCAATGAAAGAGTCATGAAAACACGGAACTACAGAGAGAGACCCCACTAGAGAGTGATTCATTGAATGGCCCCGCAAATCCGGTTTATGTATCCAGTACTTGAGAGAGTTTTGGGCAATGTGCTAGATTGCTTAATGTTAGTGACTGTTTACTTGACTGTTCTGTTGGGTTACACGTTATTTGAATCGAATAAACAGATCAAGTGATCTTCCATCTGCCCCCAATAATTCCGAAAAATCTAAAAAATTTCAAACCCAACTTTGTAGCTGAAGTTGAAATTTTTTTTATGTAAATCATAAACCACGTAGTTAATAATTGTTGCAAACTTGGGGACGTGCCAGTGACTTTCAAAAGAGAAATCACTAAAAAACCGTTTATTTATAAATTTCTGGCCATTACTGTATGTGTATATGAGTGTTGAAAACTCGTGTCTTCAGGAGAGTTGTAGCTTCGAAAATTCATGTAAAAAACGGTCACGAGATGTTATTTGAACCGGTCATTTTGGAAACGAGATCAAGTATTTATTGGGGAGCTCCAATCTTCTATTTTCTCGCAGGAAAACAAGGAATGCAAAAAGTTGAATCTGAAGAGATTTATAACAGTTGAAAGCCAAGAAAACCAGCGCTTCGACGAAAATCGGTACGTAATCTCGCCAAAACAGTCCAACAGGGTGATTTTCTGACTTCCTCAATATTGAAAAGAGTTCGAGCGTTCTCAAAAAGCTTTGACATTCTACTTTACTGCAGGGCGGCAAGAATTGCTAAAGGTTGGATCTAAAGAAAGTTATGGTTGAAAGCAAAAAACTCGTTGTGCACGAGAAACGGTTCAACGGGGCGATTTTTGAAGAAATGAAACTTACAGAATTTGAGTGTTTTTCAGAAAGAAATTGATCTAGACTTTCAGAATCTTCTTCCCACTTATCACACTTTTCTATAAAAAAGATTACAACCTTCCAAATGAAGAATGCGTTTTCTGTGGATTCTCAATTCCCTACCCCATGACTAAAAGTGTTTTGAAGACACTGCACAAATTTAGTTGTTTCCTGAAACTAGTTTACCGTAGATTACAAAATTACTTTAATTTCGAAGAATATCGACGCAGGACAGAATTACACTCATTTGAAAACTAGTAGTCCGTCTCGTTCTACCCTCTCTGGCTCGAGAGGAAGATTGCTCGCAAATACACACAAATACCAAGTGTACAATACATAATAAGTGCTTGGGGGGTCGTATCGAGACTCGTTAAAGGAGGGGTCGTAAAATATACGGAATTGGTCCAACGGGGCGGTTGACCCTTCATGACTGCATGAGTGATGTGGTGACAACTTTTGCGGTTACCTTGCCCACGTTTCGGGGTTCAAATTCATGTTCCTTCGCCGTCAGGCCGAAAGCCTTCCATCTCTCTTGGGTCGACTAATTGGTACCAGACTCGTCTCCGAGGATGAACACATTGACTTGTACTTTGGCCGGTGCCGCAAGTAGTTATGGGGGGCCAAACCTCATTGTCGTGACTCGTCACGACCTCGAGCAAAGATGCTCTATGGCCATGCGAGAGAGGATGCCGCGGCGCCGCACAGTCTTGACTGCGCGTCGACTGTAAAACTGCGCAGAGCCCTGGTTCTCTGCCGCCTTCAAATTTGCGCGCGCAAATCTCGGTCAGTCTGCATGATGCAATAGCGCCAGTCGGTCGTCTGTCCGCCACGCGTCGACCAAAGTCACCAGGTCGGTTACATCTACGCTCATTACATCTCAACTAAGGCGGACCCGCATAGGCTTATATCTTCTTTTCGCTACATCTCTAAATAGTTTAGCTATAGTTACTCTTCTTATAATGGGCTAGTAGCCAAGGTTTCCCCACAACATCTTTTCGTTAGTAGTTCATAGTAGTAGTAAAACGGGAGTTCAACTTATGTAGTATCATGCACTTCCACCAATGCAATAGTTCTTTCCTTGTAGTCAAAATAGTAGTTCCATCTATGTCATAGTTTCTTAGTAGTTTATTCGTAACCATTCCAGAATAGTATGCCGTAGTCATTTCACCATATTCTTATGTAGTATTTCATATTCATTTGCAGATGCAAGTTTCTTATTGTAGATGCCTTGGTTCACATGAAGTTGAGTAAGTATAGTTTTTGTACATCGCTCGTATCTCGTTACTCGCATCGCCCCACGCTTCTCGCACGCATCGCTTCAAGTCTTGTCGATCATTGGAATATACGTATCATACATCGGACAATGCTCTATCACGCTCCCATTACATCAGGGTTTAAACGCACGCGTCGGCACGCGACGTACTTGTTGGGTCAGGGAATAGGCCCTGCACATGAGCCCGCAGCAGGCACGGACGTAAGAGCATTCTCGCGCACGCATTCCCTTCCGAGGTGTTGTGGGCACCCACTGGAATCCCAAATTTTGCCGCGCTCCGTGGTCGAACCACCTTTGCACCTCACTCTTTCGCTCACAATCAAACCACGGGGCACGACACTCATTCGAAAAGATCCCACGATCCTTAGTGGAAGTAGAATGCATGGCGCACCCCACAGCGGTGATTGATCGACGCTAATCCTTCACATTTCATCCTTTACTTTGAAGTTGGTTATGTGTGCATTAACTTTTGAACCGAAAAGGACCGCGAACTAGTGCACTATCACATTTCACACGGTAGGGAGTACGCGAGGAACTTTCTACCTCGTTCTTCTACCGTTTACGACAATGTCGGCAACTTCCCCGCTGCTGCATCGGGAGACACATATCAAGCTGTGAAGGAGTGGCTCGAATTGGAGTCTAATGCGACCGCTTAACAAACTGTTTTAACCTACTCACTACTCTATGTGAAACAATCTCGTTTTTATTTTTAAAGTGTGGTTACGGGTGGTGTGATGGCAAGTAGCATAGCCACGCGACTAAATCCTGGGTGGTGCGTCGTCTGCGCCAACTAAGCTTTCCATCCCTCCGGCATCAATTGAAGGCAGCGATTACGTTGATTTCTGGAAGGGTTCAGAGGGACGTGAGGTGCCCAATGGTACACCTCTGGCGAAAAAAGCAGCGATACCTTTCACTCCTGAACGAGTGGTAGCTTAGAAAGCCGACGTATGAACGAATTTACCGTATTGCGATTGATGGCAGCATACCAAACCATGCACCAATCAAATTGCTTCAGTTGTGCCGCTGATGACAACTCCGCTCGCCCAAATCACCAGCTAGACTAGTGAGTGGATCGCTCTTGGGGGCGTCGTGCTCAGCATCCAGCGCATCTTTAGTAGCAGAAAGGACATACCTCGCTTCCTTGGCAGCCAAGTAACTGCTTCGTGTGGTGAATATGCTTCTTTAATTGCTTCTGATTAACTTATCTGCTTCTCTTCTTTTCTTCTTTTTTTCTTCTTTCTTTATCCTTTATTCTTTAAGTTTGGCTAGTATCTTTTATGAGTGGCCCTTTCTGAGGCATTTGACTAGAACTTATCATTCTTTAGTCTTTCCTAGTTTTCCCAAGTACATGCGGTGTCACCGTTGAACAAGAATTGCCTAGAAAATCTGATGGTGATTTGCTCGAGAGGGCTTCAGGATTCAGAAACCTTGACAGTTTGAGAAGGGATACCCGATACTTCACCTTTTTTAGCTGAAAACATCTTCACACTGTGCATATTTCATTCAGACACACATCAACAACAAGTACGCATTATTTTGACACCGGTATACGCACACCTTGTTATAAGACTCCTAGTGTCATCGGGATTCGAGGATTTGACAACAATGTGTATAGAAAAAATGGGAATAGATGCGGGAAAAAATGGTGAAAAATTCAAGGTGAATAATTCAGGTGAAAGGTGTGATAATGTGGTATTGAAAAATTGTGAGAGAAAATTAAACATGATATATATCTTTGATTATTTGAATCTTTTGACAAGGCACTAAACAAAGTATTTTGATTAACAAACGACTGAATCACAGTCACAGAATCGAACTAATCGATAACTATGATATACATATACATATATGTGATAACTCTGAATCTGTATCTGGGCTATATACAACACGTATAACGCATCGAATGCGAACGGATGCGCATGCCGCAGGTCCCACCGACGATCATTTCGAAGGCGATCAGCGTTCTGAAGGCGCGATTATCGTCAGTTTTGGCTTCAGGTCCGCGGCTAGCAAAGGCAACGTAGAAGGCGATCGCTCTGTTGAGGAAACTGAGAGGTTTGGTTGAAGCCGTATTCAACCGTATGAAACGGAGGGAGACTGGAGAAGAAAAGAGATTGGTGTAGAGCGATAGATCACAGAGTGGAAGAGGCAGAGACGTCATCGAGACTAGAGAAATTCACTGTGGACGACGTCGTCATTGCGCTCGCTCTAACAACGGCTCTGACGGTGCGTCCTCGTGTTTCAGTACTTCATAGATCGATTCGGCTTTCTCGAGACGTTCTAAAAGCGGCAATATGTCAAGCAGTTCGACGTCTGACGGATCGTCCCACCATGTCGGCACCGGAATCTGGAATAATTATGGGATCACACTATATAGTACACCTGCTAGGAATTCTTGTGAGAACTTAAAGAAACAGTCCCAGCAGGGTCTAAGTGGGCGTGACGGCCAAAGATCACGCCAACTCTTGCTAGCCGTGGAGACCGCTTGCTCGCTGCGGAGGCATTTGCGGTCGTTTTGGGACCACAGGGACTATTTGAAGTCGATTCACGATGCAAATAGTTATCGTGAACGAATCTAAACGGCTGGAAAGAGGGGGTGCAACTTTTGGTCGCCACGCCCACTTCGACCCTGCTGGAACTGCTGCTTCAAATAGGAAAGCTCAACTCACCGCATTTTCCGGATGAAATGAGTAACTAGCTGGCGAGTTGTCAATTATCAGAACTTTACTCAAATCCCTACCGAGCCTCGCCAAATCCTGAAAAATTTCATCTAATGGTTATCTTAGGAAAACAGAAAGTGTAATTTCAAGTTTACCTTGACGTAGTTTCCCTTGTGATAAACGCATGCCTCTCTGAACAACCGAGATCGAAACACTCCGCGCTTGTCGAGAAGATCAGCGACCGGATCGGCGTACTAAGAAATATTGGTAATTAGTTTTGCCATGTTTTTTTTTCTCATTTTAGGTCAGAAATAGTTCAAAAGGCAGCTAGAAACTGAGCAAATCATTATTTCTCGAGATGTGCAGGGGGAAGCCCGACCGGTGGTGAAAAAGGGAGTTTAAAGGAAGTGATTACGAGAAAGTATATGCGCCATACGAAACAGCTATTTGGCCGCCATGGAAGCGATGTGTGGCGCTTTCACGGCGAAAGGTGCGCTGGTTGCTGAGCAGGGAAGCGCTCCGCTCCAAAAGCAGGATAGGAAAGCGCTCGCAGACGCGCCTCGCCCACCAGTTTAATAGGTGACTTCGACGAGCTGTGCTGCCTACAGCGGAACAACTGGAGCATGGTATGGTGCCATTAAGCGCGCAGCGTAAACTCGCCCATACGTCCCCCGTCCTAGCCGCTGACCGTCCCTTGGCGAAGATCAGCGGTCAAAAAAGGATTCCCCTTTCCGCGTTTTCTTGACGGATTTCTCAGCATTTTTCGCCATTGGCTTGCCATTGAGCACCTCCACATAACCTGCTCTCCCGCGTAGAGCCTATCGTAATCGCTGTCTTTAATCAGTACTGAACATTCCAACGTCAGTCTCTACCTTTGAGCGGATATCCTACCCTAGATCTTTTACCCAACATATCCGGGAGATGAGACGGATCTCGCAAGAGGTATGTTCATGCAGCGCATTGGAGGCAGTATTACAGAGATCAAGGTAGAGGTGGTCTGTGATGCGGGTACGAAAAAAAAACAAGAAAACGTCATAGAATTCCCAGAAAGGACCCTCTCTTGTTTTCCCCGTTAGGGTTGTGTCACCTGTGCTGCTCTTATCAACCCAATGCTTTCTCGCCACTAAACGACTGGAGCCAGACGGCGAGGAGCTGGGCAGGCAGCGGCGCCATCAACGCGGGTATAGCACCGCTAGGCGGCTGGGGCAAACCATTCTCTGCAAAAGGCTCCTCGTAGCGCGCCCTTCGGGGCCCGCCTGCTTTCGACTAGTATATTCCACTTCTTCGACCTCCGACCTTATGGTGGGATCCTCTTTCAATGTAACTTGACCCACAACCCAGATCCAGCCCAGACACCTGCTAGGAAGAATGCCCCATTATGTATCTCCTATGCCTCTCCCGTGATTAATGACCCTTAAACACTATTATGATCAATAGCAAGACTCAAAATGTACACCAGCAACAGAAGGTAATATGAGAGTTTCATTTTGGAGGACCTTGACCTACAGTAACTGAAGGCTAAACAGTTTCGAGACTCTGATCTGTGTACATTTGAACAAAAAGTTCTTAGTTGGCAGAACTCGCGCTAGTGCTGCTGATCGGATCCACAGTAATGCTCACCTTGGCAAGACTGGCCGTGAACAGTACACACTCGTATCGATCACCAATCCGAGCGAGAAACTCGTCCACATATGGTCGTTTCAGCACGTACACCTGATGCACGATGCCGTCGATCTCAACCGGAATCACGAAGTCCGGATTCTTGACCGGCTAAAAAAAGTGACAGTGATCTGAGCTAATTTCACATAAACAGCTTATTTATCCGGATTGAATTTATAAACAATACATAAAGAATGGAGGAAATTTCTGAAGTTAACAGAAGAACAATTTTTCATACCTTGAATGAGGAATGGACCAGCGTCTCATCGAGGTCGATGATAAGGCACTTTTTATTGGCGTCTGTCGGCCGTACCGGTGGAAGAAGGAATTTCTCACTGGAAACCTGGAAAATCAAACCCATTTCGGATATGAGAATAACAGAAGCTTGCTTTTTGAACACTTGACTGACATGGCTTCGCAGGATCGACATCTTTCCCAAACGCGTTGACTTTATTGTGAAATTTTACTCATTTTTCTCTACGCTCCTTTCAATTCAGTAACTACAGTAGTCAACTTCCAAATAGGACTAATTTTCGCTATTGATCGATTAGTCGCGATGAAAATCTCTATAAACACTAACCTTTCGCTTAGTATAGCCTAAAAGACCTCGTTTGATGATTTCATCAGCGGTCGGAGTTCGTCCAGGTCGAAGTACGAGATTTCGAATGAACACGGAGGGATCTTCACGTGATGCGAATTCTTCGATAAATGTTCGTTTTGAGCGCATTCTATCTACGCTCTTGCAACGTATTCGATGAAATACTGGTAGAATAGTCCTGACTAAAAATGGTGGTCATTGAGGTAGTGTAGCATGCTTCGGCATCAAACGGTATAAAAATCAAAGGCATGATGAAGGATTGGAACAGGACGAGGTGTTCTCCTTGCAGGTTTGGGTCGCAATCGAATTTGTGAGCGATTTTGCTCGAAAATGAAACAAGTGGTGCGAAACGAAACGTCAGTGAGGAAAAAAGGGAAAGAAACCATAAGAAAACTTTCAATTTAAAGGCCTCCTTCCCTGTAAGTCCATAGTACGACGGGAAAAGAGATACAGCGCCGCGAGGAGATGGAGATGGAAAGAGCAGTTAGTGTTACAGAGCAGAGACGCCACGTGTACTGCGAGCGATGAGAATGGCAGCGGTTGCAGCGGTCAAAGGAAGGCGATAGCGCAATTGCAAAGCAGGTTCGAGCCACGACAGTGCCACGACCCCTGTGCCTACAGATCCCGCTACCACGGGAGGGACTTCTTCAAATTCTGATCGAGATCCATAGCTTTGAGAATAAAAACTGTATTGGAGAAATGTGAGAGCCATGAAAAGGAAGAATGAACTGAATGCCTAGTCACAACATGAGGCTCACGAATTAGTTCATAAGAAAGATTGGAAATAGAAGCAGTCTCATGTTATTGCTGCAGCTTCAAAAGATCGTCCAGAGGCCTTGGGACGGTACCAAGCTAATAATTATGAGCTTATAAAGAAATAAGCATGCATACAGACATTATTGGTAGCAAAAAACCCTGAGGAGGTTGACGACGTATATGCAGAAACAGCTTGCGAATTATTACAGGGCACGAATGAAGACTATGCAAACTCAGTCATCTTGAACTGGAAGCCGAACCCATAAATGACCATTTCCTAAGATGGTTCCAGGACGAAATTCAATTGTGACCCCAAATTTTAAATTTTTTAAAATACCCTTTACCAATGGAAATAGTCACTTGTTTCCGTTGAGTAGAGTGGGTACACATTCTGAGAAGATTCAAAACAACCAGTAATAATAGATGGATAAGTGAATGCTATGCGCTTGGCATTTGTCCACTTTGGGATGCGCCATGCATCCAGTTCCTTTTTGCTATTGCCAAAAATTGAACCAATTCATACAAACGTCAATGCAGAATGTAGTAGGATAGATTCACTGATGTAGATCATCCACTCTCAACGAGCATGAAAATCCCAGCAGATGATGCACTTCAATGGCTAGGCAAAAGCAGTTGCAATCACTACTGCCTACGTTTTCCTAGCCGTTACGATATCTTTCACCGCCTTGGCTAGGAAATAGGCAATCTGTGATAGTCCAGCGGATACACATCCTTTTAAGAAAAATCAATTTTCTACGTCTATCTAACAGCAGGCATGCAAATTTTGGCGATGTGTGCTTTCTGTACTAGGTATGATGAAGTGAAAGACACTAAAGACTACAGTGTTCTTGTGTAAAAGGACTAGGGAATTTGGAACCCCTTCCTTACCAGGAGAACTCAAGTAATTCCCAGATCAGTGATGCTTTCGATCATTTATATATTCCTAAAGCAATCACGAGAAGGGCATCCTAGCACGTGGATCTAAGCAAAAAGTTGCAATTTCTTTGCCCGCCCTCCTCTAAATATGGAAAGCAGCAATCACGATGGCTAGAAGTCGATGCGGTTTTTATGACGTCATTGGACGTCATAAGTGTACTAGAACCCTAACTGAGATGGGGCCGTGATTTGGAATTGCCTCTTAATGCCATCCCACTAATGATATTCAACGGCGTCATCAAAACCGTAACGCGCCCCAACCATCGTGATCGCTGCCTTTAAGTACAGAACGAGTAGTCAGGAAAAGTCAACTAGACTAACGGGATGTCTAGAAATTCGATGGCAAATTATTTCATAAATAACTGGGGTAAGGCTGAACACGTTTTTAACCTACAGCTCAAGTATAACATGGCGGAAAGGGAGCAACCGCGTGACGGAGTTGATTTTATGAAATAAACTCAGTTAGCTGGTTGTTTTCTATATTTGCCCGGAACATTCCGCTTCGATGAGCCGCACACGTCAGCGGAAACGCAAAGCGTGCGAAAATATTCAATATGGGCATCAAAACATCCGGAAAATTGTTGAAAACAGCCGTTTCTAAGCGTGAAAAGACGGAAACACCTCACTACCTCGAAACCTGTCAACTTTTATGTAACGATAGCAGAGGCTTTCAAAATGGGCGATACCACAACCGTCTGTCTCAGAAAATCAGATCAGAATTCGCAGTGGCACTATTACAGCCCGCAACACCCGTGAAACGCGAGACATTGACTCAAAAATGTCCTAAGGACTCAAAAAACCGCTTCAGAAGAGGATGGAGCGCAAGGTTCCTTCAATCCCCCCCCCCCAAAAGTAGTGCGATAAGTTGGTGCCGATAAAATGTCAAAGTGCACAGAGGTGTTAAATGTGGTAACTCCGTGAAGGAGGCATAGTCGCCCAGAAAACCAGAATAATGTAATCTGGAAATTTCGATCAACAACCTCCTTTATCCCGAGATTTGCACTGAACACGATATAACCGAATCTAACCGCACCATAAAGATTAGTAAGAGACGATTTTTTGCAATACATTCAGATGGAAAACATGCGACCCTTGCACAATGACACCAGCACGCCGGCGGTTCCTATGGAGGCAGCAAACGCAACAAAAAATATAGCTATCTATAATAGTTACGGCCGTAGATTTCCATATTTCCCACATAAATTTACAGAATTTATAATAAATTTTCGATGAAAAGGGAATATCGCGAGGCAACGCATTCTCATTCAATTCAAAGATTCAATCAGGGGATCATTCCATTCCCACAAGGACTTTTATTACCTAGCGTAATTAGATACATAGCGCCAAGCTCAAATGATAGATAGTAAATGGAGGAATGCGAAGGTCAGTCAGCCATACAGGCCTTATTCCAGACGAGCATATTCATCACAAGGCGATTTCCATAGCTGTTGGATGCACGATGTATTCCAAGTGATTGGAAATAAGCTGAGCGGTTGCGCATATTGGTTGGCACCGATAACCTTGAGGAAATCAGATACCAGTTCACGTAAACAGGAGAGGCGCACATGGGTGCGCTCCAGAGTTCTTCGCCAAAGAAAAAAACGAGCGGAAACTGAGCAGTTCTTCTTTCACAGGATCATCTCAAAACTTGAACGAATAACAACTGTGAGGCTGCCGGATTTCCGGTCACATACCGGTTTCACAATAAGCCATTGAGCTGCAAAGTTCTTCAGTCAACACATGAGTTCCAGCTTTTTCAAACACTTTGTTTCGAGAGCAGGAGAGATTAAACAGGTAACGGGGGAGGGGGGGGGGTGGTAGAGCGTGATATGATTCCATAAGTGTAAGATGTGAGAAATTGAACGAGATTATGAAGAGCTATGCTTTTGAAAAACTACATAGCAATCATAATTTGAAAGAGCTGACTTCTATAATGTAAATTATACCTGACGAGCAACTTCATTGGCAGCAGTACTAACAAGAATTGAGGACGACAAACTTCCCAGTCCCGCTTTAGCTTTCGAGAAACCGGTCGACTATCGAGTACAAGATCACTCTAAACACCCACTTTGCCCTAACCGCACGTAAATACCAAGTCTGTGTAAAAGGAGATTTGGCACATTTGAAGGAAGGTTTGGAAAGACTTTTATGGCAATAAGTTCATGACGCAAGGTTTACATCTCTGCAGAGCCTAAACGAACGGAAACTGGGAGAACTCCGTGTTTTTTCAACAAGAAAATTGAAAAGGAGCAATCAAAGCTAACGGCAACCGGAAGCTGAAACGCTAAGATAGAGACCTTTCAGAATGTGCCACGCTTTGAAGATCCAGAAATTCTGGGAGCATTTGTTAGGGTAACTGCTCTGAAAAGATAAGTATGAAGCTTTCGGCGTCGAACCATTTTTCTTCGCGCCATGCAAACTATTTTCATTCCTAATCGCAGCAACAATTTAAAATTAATACGCTCTATGCATTGACTTACAGGACCAGCCAATGGGGGAAAAACCAAAGTTCCATCCTCCAACTCAATGAGCCGACTCCAGCTTTTTGGCTCTAAACCATGGGTCGACGACTGCTTGAATTCGGTCCCATAAGCGCCTCAGTTCATGTTCTCGTTTGCGCGCTCTCACTTTATCAACGGCTAATGACCATTGTGGTCTCTCACATTCAAACATTTGCCACGCTGTAGTTGGTTCACCCACCTCGGAGTCCCTCCCGAGCTTCTCTTCCTCTTTGTGATTTGGAGCCGGGCCAGGCGCCGTTTTCTAATCATCTGTACTCCCTGCCATTCGTGGCAGGACCACAGAAGAAAGTTCAAGTAGTCCGTAAACCTTAAACCGTGCGCGTGGGAGGTGGCGCCACTTGCCATTGAATTACCTCGGTGTTAAGGTCCTTGCGATAACATGGGGAAAAAAACTGTTAGTGCTCTATTTGACAGCCCTCCCGATAATCTGATGGTTGCTACTTAACCTACAAGAGATAGAAGCAGGACGATCCTAGGTGCCCCGGGGTTATTCCAGCACTTCGCATGGCCTTGAAAACATCACAGATTATGATAGCTCCGCCCCCTTCCACGCCTAGCCCTAGCGCTGAAATTTACTTGTTTTCAGAGCCATGATTAAAAACAGCAGTCAATCGACAAATCTTTCTTTTACAGTGAAACGATTCTATTTCTGCATGCACAAAAATCATATTGGAAACTAAATGACTTTACGTATCATCAGAAGTTTAGGAAATCTGAATGGATAGGTTTCACTTGGTAATCATAAAATAATAATAATAATAATTTTTGAGGAAAAAATGGGAAATCAACATTTTTCGAGAACATCGTGAGAGCTTTAAAGTGTTGTGGCCAAATAGCGAACAGAGCCAAAAATGGTGTTTATTCAGCCCCAGGCACCACTACAGGCTGAGCTTCATTACTGGCTGTTCAAATAGTTCATGAATTATAACAGGGCCAGCATGCAGAGAACAAATGCTATCGTAGTGAACGCCTGAGAGACTTCTGTATAGACAGATGTCTTCGATAGGACGTTACGAAGACCGGCCTAAAGACAAGGATCTATTCGCGCCCAAGCAGGTTCCCAGTGGATATGGAGAGCGAAAGACAATCCTGTGCGGACTGATCCCAAACAAACAACAGTCAAATGGCAAAAATGTATGGCTGACTTGGAACATTTATCAAAAAATTACAACATGTAATTGACGTAACAACTTATATTTCGTGCACCGATATCGATCATTTCCAGCCAGGCATCTGTCATTCCGATTTCTCTAGACAACAACAATTTTTCAGCAAATTCCGGAAAGCTGTTGAGGACGAAATAAGTTTGTCGAGTGCCTGACGGTGCCTGTCTAACCTTTGGGCTGCCATGTGGTAAAGGGTGAGGAGACACCTCGACAACAGTGGAGCAAAGCGCGATCGAGTCGCAAACTTGCAAGGCTTTGTCACTCATTATGATGTGAGTTTGAATAGCAAAAGAAGAACCTCAAAAACAGTAATAGCCCAGAAAGCAGTTGAAAGTGAAGGTTGTCAATCAAGAGAGCCACTTTAGCTTAGGCTACGACATTTCGGATAGGCTTTATGGGAACCTGCTATAAGGAAACTGAGAACACAGAACAGGACCTGACTATAAGGGTGAATACCTGCAGCAGAAGAATGGGGAAGAGCATCGAACAAAGTTCACTCCACTAATCTCCTTAGGAACGGAATCGGATTGAATGATAGGCACTGATAAGTGGTCACCTAGACTATGCATCAAATATTCAGGGGTTAGGGAAAGAAGCTAAAACATCATTCTAAAATTCGATTCGATGCTCTGATATTTCCCATAACCCGTGCTCAGTGGTTGTGAGACGCAGTTGTACATAACTTGAGAAAGCAAGGATGAAGAAATTGCTGATAAAGTATAGGTAGAGTAGAATTTTTGGCGCTATTGAAAGGTACAGGGACATCCCCTGGAAGTGAGCTTCAGAGGAGGCAGAAACTCCAAGGAAAATGAAAGTTGGTCATGCAACCTGGAGTCTGACTTGCCCCCGTATGTTGCGATAGAGCGGAATTTTTCGAGGGCCTCAGGATTTGAGGATATAACTTGTGGAGCCAGTGGTGTACCAGTCAGAACATTCATTCGCCCAGACCAGACTGTTCCATGTAACCGAAACCGGAGGGATGAAAAGCCTGATTGATCTTGCGGGCGCACGATCCGGCTAACCAGCCCTTCTTACTGGTATGAACGCGATATGCGGCGCCACTTACCACTCCACCACTTCCGCCCGAAGCTCGAAGCCAAGAGGGAAAAAATCTAGGCAAGTGCCCTGATATCACTTGACTGAGATTTTTTCTCGGCGAAATTCACGCAAAATTCATACGGAAACATGCTTACCGTGCCCTGTTCAGTGATCTGTCAGACCATCGTACATACCTGGAGAGAGTGGGGATGAAGAAAATGCTGAAGAAAGGTCAATGTTTTCCAATGGAATTTTTTTGCAAAGCCCTCAGGATCTGAACTGAGGGGAACAATCAGTGTACGGGTCAGTGCATCTATCCTCCCAGTCAAGCTTGTATCACGCGACAGACCTCGGAGTGTCGGAAGGCTCGATTAGCTTGGAGGACACACAACTCGGCTAGGTAACCCCTCCATCCGGCCCTACGCGTGGTGAGCAGCACCACTTCCGCCGTGAGCCTGAAACTAAGAGGAAAGAAGCAAGCGCTTCTGACATCATCTGTCAGACTTTTTCTGGGCCAGAGTTCTTCTATCGCGAAATTTATGCAGAACCATTCCTTACCGTTCCGAAACGTTCGAAAAAATGCAAACAGCAATCACAAGATGGTCGGTTATGGACAATACTCTCCGCCCAAGACGGGAATCGAAACTAATAGCAGTAAAGTTTGGTCCCATAATGTTCATTATTAACAAAGCAACTGAACAGCTGTTCATGTCAGCAGTCTTCCGGTAAGAAAAACCTTTCGACTGATTTACCGTAATCACATATCAGCAGCAGTGAGTGTAATAATGCATGCAATAGGGAAAAAATGAGAGTGCCGAACTTTTCCAGGCAAGTATGTGGTTGATATGTTGTTGGTCGTATGCAAATTTGGCCGAATGTAATATCGTTCAGAGAAACAATAAAGGAAAATGAACATATTGGCACGGCACTAAACGGATCAGAGAACGTTTGGCGCGCGGAAACCAGAAAAATTAGTAATAACATTCTAGTATTTTTCCATTGAACAGAACCGATCGCGTTCAATGCATTTCGGCATTCAGCTACATTAAGAGTGAAGAAAATGGAAAATTGGGCAATCTGTGGAACCTTCCCGATGATGTTGGTGAATTTTGTAGGAACTACTATGTAGTCTTTACACAAAATCAATCGCTGACCCTATCATGTTCTGTGCCCGAACCAGCGCTTACACGAGTCTTGTATTTCAGCGAAATTCGAGCAGTTGTTAAAGGTCGTAAGCACTGCTACTTTGCCGTGCAAAGAACGGGCAGATACGAGGCTTTCGAAGAGCGCCATGTGCGGCTTTTGATGAACTTCGACATTATGTCCCCGTTGATATGCTCTTACCAGGAAAAGCTTTCAGGTCAAGCCAAAATTTTTCAAAAAGGAATTTTGCGCTATCTAGAGTTTTTTCTGAGCGGCTCTTTGAATGCCAGAAAGGATTTGGAAAAGCTAAAGCGCCACACATTTTTGACATCAATTTTCAACAGAAGCTACTAGGTTACTGACGGTCCTGATAATGTGGCACCCATTACTAACCGCGTCTACCATTTCGCAACATCACGCGAGCGCTAACCAAAAACGCAAAACTTTGTCACTGCGGGAATTCGAACCATAAACCAATCTTTCATCATTTTTGACGTTTCAAGGACCGCTCAGGAAATATGAACTGTAGCTTCATGTTCCATGCCCGTGTCTCCATATAATGCAGAACACCATTTAAATGAGCTGGGGATGGCCTGAAAGACCTTCCCGAATGGGATAATGGAAACCTTCGGTCGGGCAGTCATGAATTGCTTCGATTCATTCGGAGTCTGTGGAGGACGGAGACGGCAAAAAGCTAAGCATTGAATATTATCTCAACGTCGTGGAGGGTTTGAAAGAGGATATCGAGACCTTTGAAGTTCACATACACATATTCTAAGGTACGGTAAAAACGATCGCCAAAGGTTAGCAGCATAGTACCTCATTGGACTTATTGAGTAAGGTGAGGGGGCATGTGATGCACAATTAATATCGCCTACGATTCTTTGCAAGAAGGAAACTCCGGATGGGTGTGGAAACGAAAGCGAAAGGTTCACCTCAGGAACTTTTTTCCTCGTCCTGTAAAAAATGTAGTTATTAAAGGCGACAGTGACCATCGCATCCTGATTTTACCATCACACTATTTTACTGTTTTTACTAATCAATTGAACTGCACTTAATGGAGTTTGCGGGGTTGGCCAGGAGCCTGGTCCAACCTTATGAACGAAAAGGAACAAGGGGAATCACTAAAGGAAAAAAGTTCTATCAGCAATTTTACTCGAAGTTTGGTGCCACCCAAGGATCATTACTTTGATGAAATCTCAAACACTGCGTTCACTTTTTCAAAGTCTTGTTGCGATTAGAAGAAAACAAATAAAAGACGTCAGATCTAACGGCAAAGATTAAAAGCTTATTGCTGCAGATGAAAAATGACGGCCGCGAGCCGCAGGATTTGTCTTTGCATTACCACATTGTACTTTGCGGTCGTTAAATCGTTAACCCAAGTGAAACACGCCCAGATCCGAAGGTTTACAGACAGGAAATGAGTAATCAAATGCAAAAAAGTTGCGATTTCCAGAGAAATATGACCTCAATAATTCGCAGCCGAGTAGCTTCCAAAGGAAGCCTTCAAAACCAAGGAAGGAGAGACCCCAATGCCGCAGACGTCCAACGAATCAGAGTTATGAAATAGAGCCCAAAAAGGCTCTGACAGCGTAGGGATACTCTAGACATTCGACTTGCCTTGAGTGAAGTTCGTTGAGGTGGTGTGATGACAACTAGGTGTTGCTGCTGTGCGGGGAGCGAGATACTTAGCAGAACAGTTGTCACATTCCAGACGCCGGATGGTACGTCAGATAATGATATCGGAATGCGTGACGCTTACAAAGTACCACATTATATGTACTCTTCAATGAGCACAAAACAATGGCACCTAAGGAAATCACCTCTCGACTCTGATTCTTACCGACCTTCAGTGCAGCAAACAACATTCAAGATCGAGCTTTTTATTGGATGCGATCAAATTGGAGGGTGCAACCTAAGATAAACAGAAGACAAGTGCTACTCAACGAATACTTTGACGACAGCGCTCGATTTTGACTATTGGTAACGTGGTACGGTACCGATGGACCGCCGTGATTCAATTACGAATCACGCCGTCCCACAGGGCTCACGAGATGCGGTGCCTCTTCGAGCGACAACATCGCCAGGGTTTGGAAGCATAACAGTTCCAAATAGCTACAATAGATTTCATCAGTGGTGGAAGCCTACGAAATAACAAGTTCATGTATGATATTGCCCTTTGATTTTTCTAGGCAGTTTTTTTTTGACTGTAGAAATTCCTGTCGTGCTTAAGGTACTTGCTCATTTGGGAACTAACTGATAAGGAATAATCTCATATTTCCAAGTGTTTCATATGTCCGACCTGTCAAGTAAAATTGGAATTTCTCGATAGCAGAATGGCAGGGACACGACCTTTACAAGAATCATTATTGATTTCATCATCTAAGAACTTCAAAGTGATTTCAGAAAAATATTATTGAAAGTTCACTGATTCGAGGCTTCTTCACCATCAACGGTGTTAAAAAGGTATTTCCGCTATTTTCCATAAATTTTGTTCTGTTATTGGGGTTTTCACTACCACTCTTGCCATCAACGTGTCGTGGTCAAATATTATCCTTGCATTCAGAAGCAACGAACAGCCGCTACAAACAAAACTCCAACCTCCCTGCATAGCTGTTGCTCCCCCGTGTTCGTATCCCTACTATTCAGCAATTACATATTATATTGCACTGTAACAATTCCCAAGTGCTCCCATCATCTGTGCAGCCGAAAACTGATGAATATTCGAAAAAGTTATTAGGCGAGGAGATAACAAAAAAGTGAACAGATTTTATAATGACTGATGGGATAGCATAGCAAACGAACGGCATGCTGTATACCCGGGGCCGTATACTTCCCTGAACAGGAGAGTGACCCCATCCTGTCCATTCTCTTCCGGTAACTTTCGGGGAAAGGCCATGCCTACCGGTCTCGAGGATATCTCCCTCAGTGCAATAAATCACGAAGATATCTCCCCGACTGCATGTCAATCGGAGAGACATTCCGGAGAGCCAGTGGAGATGGCCTTTCCCCGAGAGGTCGGGAAGATCATCCCTCATCAGGAACGAATCCCTCGAAAGAATGAATCCCTCGAATAGATAAAGGCAGAGCATCAAAATATAAAGAAAGATTTGAAGGAAAATGAAAGGAATGCAGCGTAGAAGCAACTCGCACTGACAGCCGAAGCGTGCCCTAGAGGACATATGAAGGACTTGAAGGTACGGGAACGCCCTAGGTGCTGTATAAATATTCGTTTCCAAGAGTTAATCACCATGTGACTGCACGAGAATATTTGAAAAACGTTGTTCACGTTGTTGGGATTAACAAATGACCACCGTCAGCATAGTCTAAGACTCTCAGCATTTCAGCACGTGTCCTGGATGTACTATACAAAATACGTCATTATGTTAGCCTGAAAAGAGGCTACAACAAAGGAAGACTCCGGAACTACTTCAGCTTTTCGTAGGGAGATAAAAGAGCTGATATTCCTCCACAGTATGACACCGAAATTGCTCGAAAACTTGCGGAAGGGTTTGCTTAAAAATGCAGGGTAATACTCGAGGTGCAAAACGGCGGATACATTCTGAGCGACCTAAGATTACTGTAGATCTTTCTGACACGAGAATCGTCTTTTAAGGGAGTAGAGAAAAATGCTCAACAAGAGGTACCCGCATGGATACTTTAGAAACTGGTCCTCTCAAGGTAGACCTATTCGATACCCTAGTATTCATTCAAGTACTGGTATTGTTGACAACCTTGCATAATGTGTACCTGCGTGTGTACTGACTGCCACCTTTATAACACGTTATGAACATACGGGAAAGGGACAAAAGAGCCCTCAATGCTGCTCATAGAGTAAAGAATGGAGTTGCTCAAGTGTGTAGCTCAACCAATTGAGATGCGCCACGGATGAGTATTTCATTCAAGGCATTCAAGTGAGTTACCGAGTACACGAATATCCTTTTTTGCTACTTCTGAAAACCAGTCGCTTCTCAAATCAGATGAACAACTCCGAGCGACACCAGAAGAATGTAAATCATATGCTTGATAAGGAGCGCATTCTAAAAGTTTTCAGAAGCTAGGACGGCTTATCCTCTCCCCAGCTTCCTCTGTACTCCGAACCTTCTTCAAAAACCCACTGATAAAAACTCCAGTATTTTCGGGTTTCTCTCAGACTACCTGTTTCTTCCCTGAAACTTCAATGCAACACTGAATCAGAATATTTGATGTCAGGACGCAAAATGTTCGCAGAGCCACCTTTAAGTGCAAGTTTAGTTCTATCAGAAGCCTCACATGGGACCTTTATGAAGACCTGCTCTAACTGAGAGCACTGGAAACTTCAGAACTCCCTGCTTCTCATATTCCAACTACCTGCCCCAAATGTGATATAAAAGGTCCATTTAAGCACAGTGTGATGATTATCGGGTCAGGAAAGCGAAAAAGAGATGCATGTGGACGTGAAAGCCAGAAGGATAAAAGAGCAGACAGCCGATAAAGTTGTAAAGACCGAACAAGACTTCGTCAATAGAGTGAAATTCGGGAGCGAGAGAAAGCCACAAGAAGGAAAATAAAGGAGAACTGGTTCCTAAACGAGTTGTTGAATCGAAGGCCTTGAAATGAGCACCAAATGTGATATTGAAATGAAAAGGGCAACAAACATATGTACGGGTAACAAAAACGCTACGGACGAGAAAAATAAGAGGTTCCAGTTTTCTACTCTCTTAGAAGCTCATGATTACGCATGTCTTCTTGAATATCTTATTCATACACCACCCGAAAAGATTACAAATCAAAAAATCTGAACAATCTTTCCGACGTTTTCTTGAAAGGCAATAAATTTTCGAAAGTTAGTCGTTTAAATTAAAGAAGGCTAGCTTCAACATCAAGAGTACAAAGAGTGAACACTGGAGTATACCACTTTTGGGGTAACAACGTAACCAGCCGCTCGCATCGGCTCATCAGACACTATTGTGGACGGTCTTTTTACCTCTTCCGCGGGGTTTTCGCGTTAAGTTTTCTCGGCTTACACTTTGAGCGCTTCTTGATAAAAGAGCGTTGTTTTCACGCCAAGCCTTGCTGAGCTTTGAGCGCTACTTGATAGGTGGCGAGGAATACTCCAACTTTAGATACTATCGTGGAAGGTGTACAAATTTCAGCGGTCTGCAGAGGGCTCCGTAAGCAATGAAACAAAGTAAGGGACTAAAAAAGCAAAGTGTGAAGGTACTGCAGAATAGAATAGAAGATCGGTAGGGGGATCGGTACGTAGATCAGTTCCAACGCGGCGTTGGGAGATGTCACATCATACAAGGGTACGAGGTTTAACGACGCTATTGATACCGTACACCATGGAGGAGGAATGAAGGGGGAAGGGGGAGATCACACTGGTGCTAAAATAGCTCTTGACAGCCTGCTCAAACACCTATATTCTTCCAAATAATTGCGTTATTCCTCGTGGTGACAGAGCGCGTGGCCTACACTGACCGATTGGGTAGACACTTCGCTTCGTTACATGGATGGATGTGAAGATCTCAGCGGAGAAGATTACACTGTTGCGAATTCTGCAAAGCTTGCTAATGTTCTGCCTCACAGCTCTCAGAACACCATTGGGCAGTTGAGTAAGCTCAAAAAAGGAGCAACTGGTATTATTGATGGCGTTGTTATTGGTTACATCGCTTTTGCAATTATACTGTAACAATCAATAATCATCAAAAACAACTTAGATAAATTGAGACGCTTTGAACCATGTGATAATTAATTATTCCTAGATCGAGATAAACGATGCAGCCCTTGATGTCTATCCAACCCTGTGGTATAAGCAAGGGGCTCTTTCACCATGCGAAATAAGTAATCATTTGAAAGTATCTTTCGGATTCGATTGGCCGACCATAGTTATGGTCAGCTCCTCCCAAATGTGATATCAGTATTGCCCAGGATGTGAGTTATTTGAACATGGGCAGGAATTGAACTCATAGATAGAGCAAACGTCAGAAGGCCCTTGTTGCCACTTTACCATCTTTTCTCACACACTCAAACGGACCTGGGCGCTATCGCAAAATATGGGGCATTTAAATTGCGTGAATTTTCTCATTGTTGTTAAACGGAACTAAGCCTCATACGGGGAGGTGCATGAGCAATTTTCCTTTTCCCCAAAGTTTCCGCCCCCTCCTACGCTTAAACCTAGAGGATGTCTCGTGTCTAGCGATAGTGCCCGGATCTGCATTACAAGCGCCAATTATTCCGCCTCAATTCAAAATGAGATACTCAACTCCTGATGCAGAGTGTTTAGAATTGAAGCATCCGTTTAAAATGTGCCATGCATTCGACTTTACTTCGGTGCCGTGAGAGCGCTGGTGATGCGTTTTGGGCGTGTTGTTCTCCAGGTCCCCTTTGTATGTAGCTTTCTGTTTTCGTGCTTCTAACCTCGCAGATGACAGCGAAGGGGAGCAAAGAAGAAGTCAGCTCAACTCGGAATCTTCACTGGGGTTCATCCTATAGCCTGGGATGTACGTTTATTGGGCTGGCTATATATAGCTTGAAAGCTAGAGTACAGCTTCAGTCACTAGACTATCTTGGAGATCGGAACAATTGACGTGTGGTTGCACTTCTTCGAAATGCGTACCGCTCTAAGCATGACGTCATTGGGCTGACAGTCGATGTAACAGAGAATCTATTCAAAACAAAGAAAACCCCAGAAGAAGCTGTTTGTGCAGTGACTAAGCTAACAGATGCATAACTGAGTTCTGATTCATTTCTGCTTTCTCGTCTGCTTAAAAAAGAGAAATATGGAGCCTTGATAGACGCGACTATGAAAGCTGTGGGCAAGGGAGAACAAAATCATCAAGGGATTTTCCATCCGTAAATTTGAATGTTTCTTAAAAATAGCTTACACCGGGAAAATTGAGACGTTTTGGGGGAGCCCGCACTTTCATTATCACTGGATTCTTTGAAATTGTGTGAACGGCGATATATAAAAGTGGCACCCGTATTCCATCGAGTGGTGGCGTGTGGAAGGGTTTTGACCTGTACAATGAATGTAAGTAAAGCGATCAAAGTTTTTGTAGGACGGTCAGAGGATTCCTCAAGCGATTTTCATCCCCAAACTGGGTACGGTAAGTGGCGCACTTCCCAGTACACCGCTCCTACCTAGAGGAATGATGGTCAAATATCCATAAAATTGGAGTTTCACTTCAAATATAAGAATAAGTGCCCACATTGATTTTAGTGCGAGAGCATTGCCAGGAAGCTTCTATACCTAAACTCCTACGAGAAGCAATCAAAACCAACGGTCCGTTCGCACCCCTTCGAACGAAGGGATCGCAATCGCGGTTTTGAGAAAGGCGGGAGGGGGGTCGCACACGGGGTTCGGAAAGGTTAACTACTTTTGGGAGTACTTCGTTTTTGATGGGTTGTTGGACGACGCTGGCGAAAGCTTCATAAAGTAGCGTATGGATAAAACTAATAGATTTGCTGCTTTGCTTCATTATACTCCCTCCCCCGCCCCCGGTCGGACGGCCGTTTTGGAGTAGGAGGAGCTGGGCTGGTCGACTGCTCTCAGAAATCGAATTCCGTAGAATGCCAGAGTAAGGCAGGGTCAAAACGGTACTTTGGCAATGGGCATGGATTCACAAGGGTTTTCGCAAGGGTTTTGAGCGCCGTACCGGTTTCTATTTACCAGCTTCATATGCACTGAGCACGTATGTGTGCTCTCGATTCGTCCGAGCCATATAACTGTAAAGGGGTGAAGCTCCATCAAGTTTTAAATCCAATGAAAAATCACCTCTATAAAAACGATTGATTAGTTTTGCATACATAACAAATTCAAAATGAGCTTATTTCTAATTATCGATCCGTCGAAGCCATGTCAGTTTCAAGTTTTCAAAATGCTATGCGTAATAAGAAATGGAAGCGAATGAAGAAAAGTGGGAAACACTCACGGAATCCGACAGAATCGTCGGAGACGCTGTAACGACAGCTCGGAAGTCGTCGTTGGTAACATCTGCAATCGAGTTACCATTCGTGGTACCATTCTTCTGTACTTGTGTGATCAACAAGGACGGATTCCGTGGTACTGATGGTTTCTCTAAAAACAAATGATTGAAGTCATATCCTGTATTGGCAGAACAGAATAGTCGTCGTTCGGGAGGAATTTCGTATGTGTTCTCAGAACATCAAATCCGCAGCCGAGTACGGCCGTACGAAATTCATGGAATTAGAAAACGCATAGCGAGGGAAAAGTTCTGAAACAGTCTCAAGACGGCCGAAGGGTGATCGTATTCTTCACTTCACTACATTGATGGTTTCCTGCTCTCTGTTTTGCAAAAGGAAAGGAATGAAGAAAATGAAGCTGATGATAATCGGAGACAGCTCTAATTCCGCAGCGTAGGAAAGAAAAATCAAGATCCGCAATTACATTCTTTGAAGGAAGGTCAGCAAAGATCTGTTTTCAGGTTTTACGGGTATCCGACAAGACGCCCGTCGCGCAGCGAAAAGGCAGAGGCGCAGGCAGGTCAGTGGACGAGACGCAGCGTATACTGTAGCGATTTTGAGTCGAGTTGGATGTCATGTGCTTAGTGCGTAGATATCGCATAGTACGCGCTGCGACTCATCCACTGACAGGTGTTTTCGCCGCGCGGCGGGCCTCCTGTCGGGAACTTAAGTTTTCCTATAGTCGTACTAGATATCGAATCATACTTGGGTGAATGGATTGATAATCGTTCACTATGAGCATGGTCGTTAATTCGAAATCCCTCTCCATCAAAATTAACCAAGCAAGCCTTCCACCCCAAGTAGGTCGGGTGATTGGCATTAGAATCGCTCCCGATGACACAAATATCGAATTCTGCATTGACCGCCCCCACAAGTCATTGTTCGGACCAAACCGCAATCAGATGCCAAGAAGAGATCGAGGGCGTGACACATTCCAAAAGAGACCGATGGACGTGGAATGCTGTTCTCCATCTTTTTTATTCGTTGGCAACTCAATACATTATGACAGCGACAGCTGCACTATGTAGCGATGACGCGGTAGTGAGGAAGCCAAGGCAGAATAATGGTGTTGCATTCCACTGTACAGAAAATCTTCTAAAGTGGGTGACACCAAAATGTCGACGAACGGGACCACCAAAATTTGTGAACATTAGGATCTGCAGAACCCTAACTGGACTTTCAACGAAAATATGGATTGCTGGAGAGTCGGACCATGGCCACGGTAATGGCTTCACCGCATTGAGAAAAGATGGAAAATTACGGTATTCTATCCAATACATTGCATTTAAATACAAATATAGAGATGGGCTGATCGTATTCTACGATAAGACCTGATGGGGAGAAACATATCCACAAAGAAAAAAGCCTCAAAGGTGTGCTCGACCCGGTCGAATGCCCTGCCGGCCTACCGGAATTAGAGAAGGATACGATAGAAAATTCTTCTCCGAAATGTATTTGTTTGAGATCAAGCCACACAGAAGAAATATGATAGATGAAGAGCTTTTTTTTTAGCGAACTGGCCAATCATCAGGTTATTAAGATCGGTGGTACTAGCCCCGAATATCACTGATCTAAAAAAGGGAATCCGATGATGGCGCCATAAATCCATAAGATGTGTTTTGAATGTGGTCTGATCAGGGTACCTGACAGGAGGCTCGCCGCGCGGCGAGATGGCAGAGATGCAGACGGATCAGCGCGCGAGTTGCAGCGCGCACTGTATCGATTTAGCGTCAGGGTAGATAGAATGTATCATACTAGGTCTCATATCGCACAGTACGCGCTGCGGCTCGTCCACTGACTCACAGCGTCTCTGCCATCTCGCCGCTGGATGGGCTTCCTGTGGGGCACCCGTCTGATCCCATCACGAGCTGCGTCCGACCAGGAAGAATTCTCCATAGAAAAAAAAGGAAGCAAAAAAGTCACCATGAGAAGCCGCAAAAACCTATAAGGCGAGATGTCGGACACTTCAGCATCACTTCAAGTTGGGGACGAGGATGCATTTTTATTTGAGGCAGTTCGGACGAGTTTACCTCGTTCATGCTCGCATCATGCCTACAAAACTCAAGCTTTGATCGATATGCATGCGCTTCTTCTGGAAGCGGATTTGCATTGGTGGGGGGGGGGAGGGTGATAAAGCCTAAACCCAAACCCTAACAAGAGAAGGACCTTGCTGGGTCCCTTCGAGTGCGCTTATTGCCAGAAAAAAACCCACACATCGTCTGCTCGACGCATTGCTTCTCTTGTCCTGTTGTCCTTCCAGCCTGAGACGCATTACTAGTGGCAGCTCCGCTAACCCACCCCCCCCCCAAACGCATGACTCGGGGTTCACCCAGGATCAAACAGTTGTATTATTCGCACACCAAAATGGAAGTATTGGAAAGAAATTGGCCCGCACCAAAGAAGAAAAGGATACTAATCCGTTCGAAACGCTGAAGTTAAGGGCTCAATCAATCATTGGTTTGGCTGTGCTAAGGCAATGAGATACTGAACACGGAGGCGAGAAGATAGAGCGCAACGAATGAGAGCATCAGCATGACGCGAATGAGAAAAAATTGAAGCGGTTGAAGCGGTCCTTGCAGGACTGTCGCACCATTCTTGCGCTCATTCATACTAGGAGAGTGGGACAATTGCGAATTTCGTAAGCGGCTGAGCTCTTCCATTAAATGGATTCATCTATCTAAACTAATCTTGTGCTGTGCCTTTAAGGTATTTCAAAAACCTTGGAGTACACATCTCGGTCTCACCTTGTTCCAAACCGCACAAAATGCGCAAGTGTTTGCTGATCGATGGTCTCTCGTAGCACAAATGGTGAAAAGGAGGACAACAGCATTTTCTCCCTAGATGTCTTCATTAAAGCAGCGCTATCATGTTCCATATTTTCCTGTTACTGTAAATCTATGGAAACTCATGAACCAAAATCAATCTGAGCTTGAACACGCCGTAAAAGATTGCAACCAAAATGGTAAAACAGACGCGAGGTGTTAGCAAATCTATTGAGAAGTTTAGTAGTGAAGTTCACATTAACCAAGGTTCATAAGCTTCCTAAGTGCACTACTGGGATATTGAAAAGTGAGCAGGCCTGTTAGCTAACACGCTCACACGCTGTTCGCCAAGGCGTACGGTCTTGTATTCTGCTGCATACGTAGAGCATTCTGTGTAAAATTCGACTGGTAGGGCTCCAGGGATGTTTTCACTAAGTAAGCAAACCAGCCCTTTGACGTTTCTGTTGGGTCCATATGCTAAATGTTGGTGAGGGGATGGGGTCCCCGAGCTCGACGAACTACTTTAATTCGGTCGGTACGGTAGGAGTGTGACGACGCAAGTGATGCAGCTACGTCCAAGCTCTGCCAAAAGGGGTGATTTGCTTACCCAGGGCTAGGCTTTGGAGAGAGGACGGATCTCGCAGATCTGTCTTCTCTCCAAGGTTCAGTCCTGGGTAAGCATCAAATTGAGGCGATCTAAAGGATCGAGTTGAAGAAGTCCGTCTACTGTAGAGAACCCCATCCCCTCCCAACCATTGAGCTTATGCCCCGGCAGAAACGCCAAAAGGGCTGGTTGCTTACCTCCGTTGTCCCTCCTTAGGCCTTTGGATAATATTTAAGGGGTACTACCAGACATTCCAAGGAGGATGACATCTGTGATTTGATTCATAGCATTGATAAAAAAATTTCTTTGAAGACTACTACCCATGTAATGGAAATCCTGCCCTATGCAAACGGAACGCCACTTCCGTGAATTCAATCTCATCGATTTCTCAACGTAATTCGCCGCACCTTTAATTGCTTAAACGTTATAATTCACAAAAATGACCTTGTAAGACCTGAGAAGATTCAACAGAAGGTTTTCTGAGAATCTTTGCATAAAACTCTTTCACACTCTCTCCACAGAAGTGATCGTTTCCGCTGTGCGTCAACCAATAAAGCAATATTACCATTAAAATAATTAGAAATGTCTTGGAAGTTAACCCCAAAAGTTTAGTCTGGAAGGAAATTTGAAAAAAAGCTAGACTTTTACTGGGAATAATAAAAACAATGGCAAACCCTGCAGACATTACACAAGAGCACAGTGGCAAACAAGTTTTATACGCTCAGAAACAGTGCGTATCATGATGAAATGGTCGCAGCCAGGGTCAACCGTGACGATTTCCAAATTTTTCATGGGTCTCGATGGCACGATAGCCCACCACTGCCATCAGCCTCAGGGGTTCCCAGTCCCTACCCACTCCTGACCACCACTCGCCATCATGGCTGCTTCTACAGTATTTGATTCATGTTGAGACTGAGATCAGCTAACAAGTCTCAATCCTTTTTCAACTTTTTCCTTTCTTTTCTTCTCATTCGCTGTCAATTCACAAAACTGCAACCCCCTTTGGACTTTTGATACTTACCAATCCCAATCACGACTTCCCTACCAGCAATCCCAATCACAACCTCCCTAGCAGCGATCTCAATACGACCCCCTTCCGTGTGAACCCGCCGGACGGACGGTTGGCCCTGTTCACAGCTTCGTTCTACTGTTTCAAGCCAGGCCAGCATTACCACTCAACTGGCACAACTCAGTGATGCTACTTCGCTTCGGTAGTGCCACTCCGAGACTGTGGCTGGTTGATATGATCACTTAGTTGTTCCGGCACATTCAACGCTCGCTGGAGAGCAGTCATGTATGGCCGGAGTTAGACTTCGCAAAATAGTGGAATCGCTAGCGAATTTGCAAAGCCTGACGCCGGCCTATCTGCGCAGTCTCGTACGGCAAGATCAGTCGCGCACTCGAGCTTCTCTACACGCTCTGTCTCTATTTCCTACCACGCCGACGTTGCAGCATATTTAAGCTAGTAGACTCAGTGTTTTCTGGTTTCTTTGACAATCTTTTCCACTTTAATCCCGCTCCATCTTCATTATTGAGCGTTATTAAACACCGACTACTTTGGAACGTGCCTTCAGGGTACTCAGGATCCTATGTCACTTTTTCAGACCACAGCCAGAAGATACCGATTTCCACCAGCAGAATGCTTTGCACTCGTTAAGATCTTGCGAAACCCAGCGGCATCCGCATCCGCACGACACGCCACGGGGCAATATCGCGCTTCAGTTTGTTGACACTGGGGCTGATCAGGAATGTCGACGATGATGACGAGGTGCTGCTGCCGCTGTACAAACAGGAAACACAAATCGCGACGCATTTGCAACGAATCACCCTCCACGTTCAATTCGATCAGCGAGCGCTGCGAACGACAAAGGAACACCGTTGGACAATTCTTGTCAAGTGGGTGTCGTTTTACGGATATTGCATCCGACAAATTTTGAGGGCGACAACACCACTCTTAGTCGGTCATTGACTACTTGGCAGGGATACTGTAAACATTGGCGTACCAGTAGGCAGTATGAAGAGCATGCCATCAAGGACAGAATTTGCGGAACAAGGTCTAATGGATATCTCACATATGAAGAAAAAACCTGTATAGAACATCAATCACTCCTATCCTCCTGAGCTAAAGGCGCTTTCCTTTGCCAGTTAAGCTGTCACATCAAACACTAGTGAATTTTTTGCCAGGGAAGGGGACTCATTGATTTCACGAATGAAGTATAAAGGTCATCAACTGTAGTTCATTACACTTTATCTAATGGGAAAAACCCTCAACCTGGACCGCACAGGGACAACCCCAAATAAGTATTGTAGGGGATTGGTTATAAATTCACACGGGAATTAAGAATCTATGGAATTTGAGGCCCAGTAAACCTTCAGCAAAGGAATCAAGCAGATTTTCCTCTCCGTTCTCTCATCGCACTTGAATCACGTAGGCTCCGCTTCAAAACAGCCCATACTACATAGTAAGGTGGGCAAGGGTGAGGTAATATTGGATGCACTGAACATTGAGAACTGTTCTAATCAGCTCCAACACCCTCTCCTCCCCTCCCCCCCCCACGCACACCTTTGTAATGACGTAAGAGGCAAAAAAAATTATCCCTGCTCGCCTGACCACAAGACCACGTTCACAGGTGAGACTGTTGTGGCCGGCGCCTCCGCCTTACGCAAGAATACCACAAATAAATAGAAGCTAACATTTTGCGAGGTCATCAAGAATACTCAAAATGCTAACTTATGTGTCGGTTGATACTTGACCGTGATCAGATACACAAAAAATGCGAGCACGAATCGAGCAGATAGACAAATGCACGGCGGGTCCCAGAAAAGATCAATTAATTCCAAGCACATTGTTTCTTGGATTGGTCAAAGGCCGACAGGGCACAAGGATGAGAGCGGTTTTTTGCTAGGCATTTGCAGGGACTTGACTATCTTAATACCCTGTTACCTATAGAAAATAGTCAACAACTGAATTGCTAAGGAGAAAGGAAACTCGAAGGGAATGGGGTAATTTAACTTTGGATAATTTTTATGACCACTCGCGTCATCATTACGTTGATTTATTGTCGCCCCCAAATTGCCTAAAAAAATCGCCCTGGTCGGGCACTGACCACACGAGAATCAGACCACTACTTCGCAACCTGTCTTCTGAATCACCATTGATCCGACCGCATGACCCTTGTGAAATTGGTAGATCTAGAGTTTGCGCCTTCCCCATACTGTCAATAGAGGCGGATACAGTTGCACCTCAGTGAGCACCGGTCCATTAAAATGGGGCTTTGTAAAATAAGAACGGATGCGCCTTTCGGGTGGATGTGCTCCTGGGTTGATAGGATAGTCGAAATCCCGTATGTATTTGACGTCAAAAGGTTGTTGTAGGTTTTGTCTAAAAAAGCAGGCCTCCCATACAGTAAACATAGCGTATTAAACAGAGAGACCTTTGGTAACGACGTTAACGAAATGTGACAAAAAATCGATGCTTCCAAAGAAAGAGCTAACTTTCGTATTTAATTTCAATCCCTGCAAAAAGTGCAAGAAATAGATTGGATATTGAAACGAATTAGATTGGATATTGAAACGAATAAGTTCAATTTTTAAACAATGGCTGAGATCACTTACACATGACACGCCACTGAAGCCCCTGGGCAAGCGCAGGTCCAGCAAGCATTCAAAAGAGGGGGAGATAGCAACTTTACGTCACCTTCTCTACATAAACTCCTGCTCAACAACACACCGGACTGCTCTTTGAAGTCTCCTTCTGGAAGATTGTGGTTCAATTTTAAGAGTGAAGGAAGGACTTATGTCATGAAGCCCATCATCCTCTGAACTATTGCTCTAACTGATCCTAGAGACCTTCGAAAGAAATTCCTGGCAGGTTCTTCTCAGCAGTGACCGGTTCAACATGAGCTACTGTGAAGTGGGAGGATTGGAGAATCCGCGGAAAGCTTTGATGCAGAAAAACGGATTTGTTCTGCCCAACGGGTACTCGGACAATGGGGGAATCCGCGAGAAAAAACAACCGGATACGCATCTACTGGGACTTAATAGGGGAATATTAAACGGCTTAAGAATCCCAAAAAATGCTGAGAATATTCTTGAGAAACACGAAGTGAAAGAATAGGATTAAGATAAAGTGCCGGAGAACAGTTGAGGTCAGGGCACTTGAAATAGAACACCTAGCACGTCAGTAAGGAACTCTAAGAGACTAAGCTTCATGCACCAAGATGGCCTGAGAATTGAATCGATTACTAAGTATCTAGTTTTATCGCAAGTTTCGCGATTCAGACAGCGCTTTAGGTATGAACGGGCTTACAAAAGTTGGAGCAATTCGGCCATGTTTCAATAAAGCCTTGAGCATCGACGATGGCTCCTCCAGACACCCACCACTTTCGGCACAGTACTGCCAGCGTCTTAACTTGGACCTTTCGGCTCTATTTTACGGCTGCAAGATGATATGCCTATGCAATAAAGCAGCCCATGATACGCCGTAAATTCCCGACGTGCTCGGCCAAAGAAAAACCAATTAATGTCAATCAAATTAACGACCTCATAGCCCATCCTGTGTTCAATGCGAAATATCTTTGGCAATAGAAAGGCCACGTATGACATGAAAATCATATTGAAAGTGAAGAATACGAAGACCATGTGGGTGTAAGCGCACGATTATCTGAAGAACGCCTTTCCTGACACAAAAGCGAGGCTTCTATCGCTCGCTTTTTCAGCAGTACTTCCAACTTAGAATTCATTTAATATGAAGGAATTGTTCAAAAAAGGCCTATGCGGCTTTCCACACGTGGCTTTCCTCCCAAAAAACGACTTCACAGCTTCGAATTGTATCGTAACATACCGATTTCGGCTTGCGGTGCTACACAACAGCACAGACTCTGAACTAATCGACCCCATCGCGGTTTTTGTCGAGCCGGCCGCTTTTCTCCTGAAAATTCGATTAGATCAAATTAAAAGGAACTCAGTAGAGACGCCACTTGTCTTTCTCTTGCACTCCTTCCTCTCACTCCATGACATACCAAGTTTTTTTTTCAAATTCAAAAATATCGACGGTATAATTAGAAAGCGTCGCTCTGTGCCTTGGGTCATGGAGACCGCTGCCTGCCTCCATTAAAACCTATGCTGTTTCTCACTAAAAGCATTTGTATCCACCTTCCTGCGGTCACGTTTGAAAACTCCCTACGAACGGAACAAAAACACTACGTAGTACATACGTTTCACAAGAATACTGGGTTGTGAACAAAACTTTCGCCCCAGGCGAGACTAGAACCCGCACCTCTCGCTTTCCGGGCAAGTGCGCTACCAGTTACGCTACCGGGGCACCATTTTATCCCAACTCAGATTTTCAATCAAAAACAATTTAAAATCAACTACGTAGTACATTTCTCCAGTATGCGCCATGTGTTCGACATCAAAACCGCTCCATATGAATAGCAAATGCAAATTAAGGGTAGGCAGTGACACTGACTGCATCACCTACCATTCAGAAAGATACATTTACGGCACAATAACTCTAACACACTTGGTAATTCTCACGTAATAAAGTACAAGTAGTAACATTCCGTTCGCTCCCTTTACGCCAACGCTTTCGCACTCTCACTAGGTCTGAGTCCGCGGGATATTAAATGACTGAAATAATTACTTGTTGTGGGTCAAGAACAGCTTTTCAGCTTGCCTTCTTTCATCCCAAAAAGAGCCCTGTTTTAATGGAATTCCTGTGTTACGTTTTCATGAAAATCGAGCCTATTTCGCTTCCAATTAAGAAACGAAAACTATTATAAAAACCATTCTATTCTTTCAATCAACAGGTTTTACTGAGAAGTAGCGTGATATGACCTTTCGCCCACAGTTATTGGCTTTGTAAAGAGAAAAAATAATTCTGATGAAAAAATGAGAGCAGTTAAAAAATTAATCGGGGAAATACATAACTGACATTTGTGGAGAAACCAGTAAAGGGAATAAAATAAACAAAGAGGAGCTAGTAAACAAGAACTTTGTCGTTGCAATTCCCATTCTTCTATCACAGTGAAATCAAATTATTGCTAGCTATGTATGATGAACCTACGAAAGCGGCTACTGTTCGGTATAGGATGATTTGACAATAACTTGCCAGTATGAATAGTGATACACCTTTCTAGAAGAAGCTATAGGGAGCAAAATGAACGGGAAGGTAGCGTAATCGAGGTTTTCTTTGCAATCGTACCACCTATATTTCCCATCCTTTTATGAAGAAGCCAAATCGAATGAATTATTAGCTATGATAAACCTATGGAAATTGGTCACTGTTAGGTATAGGCTGTTCTATAGTACCTCCCATCTTTGTTAAGAAAAGACGCGGAAGACTCGGATCCGCATCTTCCGGGTCTTTTTTTCAACAAGTTCATAGGAGGTACTGTACTATACTGTACTAGTATGTATAACCGCGATGCAAACCCAGTTGAACATCGACAATAAGAATAGACCAGTAAAAAAACAAGTAACAGTACTTAAGTAACAACAAAAGTTCCACTGTTGTTGGAAAGCTCGTAAAGTCAAACTTTCACTAAAAAACTGGTCCCGCACTCAGCGATTTTATAACGGCTGTAAAACTCGACGCTTCACTCCGCTTTGCAGCACCCGAGTTCATTCATTCCTCTATGAATTTTAGACCAATTATTCTTAAAAAGATTAATTTTTCACTTCTATGGAAGGTAAATAAAGGTAAACCGCCCCTCACACCACACGAAAAATATCGCAGTATGTTCGTAATTTTTTTGATAAGCCTAGCCGATTGTTGCAGAGATCGGCAAGACAGTAGTGTATAATATATCACAATGGGCTAGTCCCAAGAAGAGAGGGAGGGAAAGTACCGCTGACCATCAGAACCGGAAAAACCCTCAAGACGGACTTTTTTTTCCCAGTGGAAAAAAAAACTCTACAATTGTTGGTGGAACTGTCGAGACTGCAGAAGAAAATCGATTGGGTCTGGTTATCACAAAGTGCAAATTATTGGAGAAGCAATAAAATTAATGGAATCTAAGTGTAAGTGTCTACCCATGCTTAACTGATTCTTCTACACGAGAACTCACACTCATAACCAAGAATGGAACTAAGAAATAATGTTTGTGAAAAAATAAGAATTTTATCGGTCCATGCAAGTTCAATAAGTGAACACCTACCGCTAGCAGGACTGACTGACGGATAGCTCTTGGTCGGAACAGGCCTAATCTCGCGAAGAGGATCCGTCTGCACTGACCAGATAAGTGGCTGCGCTCGTTTTGGTCCATAGCCGACTTCGGTTCGTTGATTCAGATGTCCGTTGGCGATGCCGTTGCCGGTACCAACAATAACCCGCGTATCTTCCTTGAGCCTCAACAGCGCCTGAGAAGCCACGGTCATGGGCGCTGGAGCGGCCGTTGCCGCCGGGCTGGTCGTCGGTACATTATGGTAGATCGGAAGCGTCGACGAGATCGTCGGCTGCTGGGTGTTACGGGGCTTGATCTGCACCGGCTGCGGTGGGATCGACAACGGGAATGGCGCTGGTCGTTGTGGTGTCCGTGGTTTCTGCTGCGCGTAAATACTGTCCATACCGTAATACGGATTCGCCGAAGGATTCCAGTAATACGTCACACCCTGTTGATCCTTTGCCTTTTGCCAGTAATCCAAGCCGTTCTTTGGGCCGAGTGGTTGACGATAGTGAGTGGAAGGTGGTGGTTGGTTCTGCTTCTGGCCGTTCATCGTGGCGTATCGACGTCGACTGTCCATCGTTTCAGCAGCGAATGTCATTAAATGAGGTAGATTGATCCAGAATCAACTTCAGAATACACGTGACCTTCGCCCTGACGTCGTCGTCGTCGTCGTGGTTGCGTAGCGCAATCCGGGCGCTT
>KZ345023.1:241302-256268 GCA_002352805.1 Teladorsagia circumcincta
TACCGGCTGTGGTGGGATCGACAACGGGAATGGCGCTGGTCGTTGTGGTGTCCGTGGTTTCTGCTGCGCGTAAATACTGTCCATACCGTAATACGGATTCGCGGAAGGATTCCAGTAATACGTCACACCCTGTTGATCCTTGGCCTTTTGCCAGTAATCCAAGCTGTTCTTTGGGCCAAGTGGTTGGCGATAGTGAGTGGAAGGTGGTGGTTGGTTCTGTTTCTGGCCGTTCATCGTGGCGTATCGACGTCGACTGTCCATCGTTTCAGCAGCGAATGTCATCAAATGAGGTAGATTGATTCAGAATCAACTTCAGAATAGACGTGACCTTCGCCCTGACGTCGTCGTCGTCGTCGTGGTTGCGTAGCGCAATCCGGGCGCTCGCTCCGGAGGTGAACTGGCTGTGCAAACAGATCAACCGGTAGTTGGTGGCGTGAGTGTGGGGGTTGGAGACTGTCGAGGAGACGGGCGTGTATGCAACAGAACGAGCAGTACGATAGCACACGCAATCAGTACGAATCGATTATCGACCAATCGATGAGAGCACACGGACGGTGAGGAAGTTCTGGAACGGATCACGTTGACGCGACGGGGTTGATAACAACGACCAGAAAGAAGTGCGAGCGGCGAGAACGAAATCGACACGAGAGCGGCGGCGACGGCAACCAGCCGAGCAGAAAACAGAGCCAGCTGACAAGGCGCTAGCGAGCGACGCCGGTCGGTTCACGGGGAGGCGGTGGCGGGGGTTGCATGACTCAACACCAACACCGACAGCCGGGGTAACGGCATGTTCAGGCGCTGCGCCACAGCCGCCACGGCCACCCGCCTTTCGCGCGAACACCATCGACGGCAACGAAAACAGCTGGGGGACACACGTGCGCGCACGTCGTGAATTATGATTAGTGTCCGGCGCGAAAGACAGAGAGAAAGCGATGATGAAAAGTAGTTTTTGAAAAAAATAGCTGTTCACGAAAATGATTTCAGGAGTGTAGTGAGCCGGAAAGAAGAAGAAGGTGTGAGGAATAGGTATCGGGTAACGATAAAGAAGTAGAGGTTCCAGACTTCAGATAGAGATTTATTTCTCTTTCGACAGCAGGTTTAGCAATTCATGCGGGATTTTTTGAAAACTGAGTTACTGTTTTGTCGGTCGCTTAAAGTTCATTTCGAGTTGAAAGAAAAACTTGAGTGCAACAAGAACAAAGTATATCAATAATCCATGGAAAAACAAAAACACTTTGGTCTTAGACCTTAAGTATAGGCAGTCTTACAGTGGCAAAAAGAATCGGTTTTACACGCGCAAAATCGATATCTATAGTTAAACCGATTGATTAATCAAGCAGGAAGTTTAAAGCAGCCTGAGAAGATAATGTACATGAATAACCATAACAAGATCGACCGCGACGATGAGACCTCCTACTACCACACATGAGGCGACTCACCCATTCGGTACGATCCCCTTCCCATCCCCAATCACCCCTTACCACCATGATAGTCTAATAGTGTATTTGATTCTGAGAACAGTCGACCCAGTCGACGCTTCAACCCGTCCACTTTTTCATTCGAAGCGACCGTCCAGCGGTTTGAGCATTTCACTCATTGCTTCTAAAGTTTTCAAAAACTGTGAAAATCCTGTTGAAAACGACCCAGCTGCACCCCCATACTCCACAACTGAAAAAAAAGTACCAAGATCCATCTCCGAGACCACCGCCACAGATTTCAAATATGGTTTCATGTCCCCATATCATAATCACCACCACACAAAATTGAAATACGATCCCCACTTCCCTCCACCACCCCCCCCCCCCAAGAAAAACTATAAAACGATCTCCTCGTTGAAAATTTCCAGCGGACGTTGACCCAAAATGCTCCAGTTTTTTTTTTCAATGCCTACTATTACGAGTACTTAGTCATCGAGAAAAATGAATACGAAATGAAAAATTGTATAATCTAATATGTTGATCTAGGCTGAAGGACAAAGTACTGCCATTTGAGTGCTGACAAGGCTCCTAACACTAGTGTAAAAAATGTTACAAAAACGCAGCTCCTGTGTTCTGTCGGGTTGGTTGAAGTACAACTAGTCTCAATCGTCATGAGTGAGTGTTTTGTTGCGTAGGTTTTCCCATCTCATTTGTCAAATGGCGTGAATGAACTCGTCGGGACTCTTCATGCGCCTATAAGTGCACACTTTCGCTACCACCCGCCGATTCCCGTCCGCTTCCGTCAATTACGGTAGATTTATGAGCACACTTCGTCAACACTCACTATTTATATACAGGATCTTAGCCACACAGGAAACCAATATCCCCGATGTAGTCGCAATTTCGTCTAAAAATACACCACCTTCCAATTTTTATTGAGCCGAATTAAGGATGAGATTATGAAAAAACTGACTGCAGCTGAAGCTTCTATTCATCGAAGGGAGCGAAAAAGGTAAAAAGCGAAAGATCCTGAGGAAGCGCTCGCTACAAGCTATGATTGCCCGTTTATGTCCCATAATCACTATTTCGTTTGCGAATACCCTACCGCAGGAAATTTCTAGACTAACCAAAGAAAACGTGTCTTACAACCCTGCATATAAAAAGGGCTCATGCTCTCGATAGGGAAAAGCTATAGGTGATGCGATCGCGTCGTGCACGGTCCCAAAATCAAATCCAGATGGGTCGATCAAGCCATATCCCGGGGATAATTACTGACCAGCCCGGGAGGACAGAAACATGACCTGTACATAGCCTTGCACCGTGTACCACTGCGTAAAAAAACTTAGATTGGGTAGAAACATTGGACGTGAAAATATTGAGGGGGAGAACAAAAAATAATTTCGACTACCGTTTTTTCGTGTAAGCCGCACGCATCAAAAAGACCTACGACTTCGAAAGGAAGTAGAATGCATGGCACATCCCAAAGCTAGATTGATCAACGCCGAACTTTTCTATGTCAACAGTCTGACTACAATAGAAGGTGCTGAAGTCACCACAGTATGTGAGTATGAAATCGGCCGGGAACGGAAACAGGAATGGGATTTCTGAACTCCCATGCAAAATCTAGTCAATTTTTGAAGTTACTTCATTTTCAAAATGGGATGAAATGAAATACGGAGAGAACATATGATTACGAAATGAATATTACTGATTCCCTGCGGTGAATCGAAAGTGCACAAGGACGAATACAGCGTGTTTCAAAGTGAAAGCCACGCAATCGCGGTGGTTGTTGAGCCTGAATCGAATTCAGAATTGGAAGGTAGACTTTATTAAAATTCACCCGCTGTGTCACGGGCAGGATGACTCATCAAAGGAAATTCTGTAATGATTACCGGCAAAAGTTACAACAAGATATTCTCGAAAAATATTATATGTGAATTTTAGAATATATAAAAAAACATAACAACATAACTATTTTTGATGAATAGCCTTGCATAGGATAACCAGGGTTCTCTGATCCTACGACAATCCTTATGGTCGATTTTGAGGGGTGGGCAGGGAGTAATAATTAGTTATGATCAAGTCATGCACTAATTTTGGATCACCTCCTACTAGTTAATGAAAAACAAGATTCAAAGCATAGACAGAGAGCAGGTATCCCTAAAGCTTAAAGCAACATTCTCAGCAGGTCGAAGTGAGCGTGGCGTCGCACCCCTCTTGCCAGCCGTGGAGATTCGTTTGCGATCAAGAGTTCCATCATGAGTCGACTTTTGCGATCGTTTTGGGACCACAGGGACTATTTGAAGTCGATTCACGATGCAAAGGTGATCGTTATGAATCTCTACGCTCGGCTGGCAAGAGGAGTGCAACTTCTGTACGCCACGCCCACTTCGACCCTGCTGAAACTGTTGCTTTAAGGCAAGCTTGAAATCGTTACGGTAAATATTTTCCAAGAACCTTAACAGCACGAACCGTCATTGCCTCAAGGACTGAACTTGTGGAGGCAAATGCTATGATAAGAAAAGAGCCCCTCAAGAATCCAAGAAAGACTGAAGATAACGAGAAAACTGTATAGTAGAAAAAGGCATACAAAATCGATAAAGCTCAAGATTTCATCTCTTGAGAAAGCCATCACTTCAAAACCGAACATCAACTTTACAGCCGCCGAGAACATCAACGGATCGCCGCTATCCATTGCTACGCGAAAAAGTGAACTGGCAAACGAACGAGTGCAACGAGGCGAGGGAAAATCCGGGAAAACGATCTCCGCGAGAGTTCGCTTCAAGGGGCACGTCAGTTGCGAATTCTATAGAGCTAGATAGATCTTTCGCGAACTATTTCGAAGCACTGGTAGAATTATTTTTACAGCGCTTTACTATGCTGAAGACTTTACTGTACTGCTTTTTACTATACCAAAGACCAGAAGTAGGAAAAGTTATGAAAGCTTCCTTTCCAGGAACTTCATAACCAGCAACTCAATTTCAAATCCTCTCCAGGATAAATCTGGAAACATCTCTACGGATATATTGCCAAAGAAGTCATGCTTCCGAGGGTCCGGGCTTGTAAGCCCGAAGGGATATCCGACACAGAAACGTTTAAAAACCACAGAAGAAAAGGGTCTCAAAAAATCTTCAAAAAATCACCAAAAACTGTCAAAGGAAAGAGGAATGCTAGCCGATTTGTTGTGAGAACTCTGACTACCGTTGGCGAGCGGCGCCGACTCGCCTCCACAACCGTCAACAAGTCAGTCGACGTGAGCTTCGTAGCCTCGTCGTATGTAGCAGCTTATCGTCAACATTCGTCGTCGACAACTTCATTGCATAAATAAGCAGCACAACAACTTTCACAATATTTGACATGGAGTGCCACCGAAGGGAGGAGCAACGGAAATTGTTGGGATAGCGATGACCGGCAGATCTGCGTTGTTTGTTTGTTTTTTTTTTCTGAGGTTTCCAATCAGTGACACCACAATGATTGAACAAAACAACTGGCGCGTCGGTATTTCTTCATTGTGAAGCTATGACTGTGGAGTAGCTGTTAGTAGGCGAGAGAAGTGGGCAGAGATTGCCACAAAAATTATACTTCAATTATGACTCTGCTCGGAGATTGGACAAAAGCGGACAACGGTTGGCGAATAAAGAAAAAGCCAGCTACCATCCGTGGGTGGGGCATGTATGGAAGTGGGCGGAGCTTACCACTAAACATTATATTGAATACAAAATGCCCAGAGAGCGGGACTAAGTGAATAGAGGTTGGCAAAGAAAGACTACTGCCGTTGATGGGGGGTACAAGCACTTAATTATGCGGGTCTTTCCATCAAATTTCTGAAAATGGCTCAGAGGCCGCCTGGAAACCGGGAAAAACGGAGCTGAACTAGCAACGGAGGATGATTCTCAAATTCCTCATGGTGGGCGGAGCATGCGTTGGGATGGGCGGGGCAGAGTTGGGGTCCCTGTTGTCCTTTTCACTACTTCCGACAGGATCTCCGTGTGACGTACAGGAGAGTGCGCGGAGCCAAACTGGCATTGCTTAACCGCCGAGAGCAATCTACCAGTGGAACGCACAAGTATTGGACTGCATTTGATTTTACTGAGATGATATGAAGATAGTCGCCCAGTAAAATTCTTCATGAGGAAAATTGCGCTATGATGATCGATTATAATGAACGAGTCAGCCAAATGGGGTGGAAAGAAGAGGAGAGCAGGAAGTTGAAGCTTCGGAATGTGATCATTTTGAAGGGAACCGCTTTACTGAAAAAATTCGCTGCGGTCATTTGGACTTCCGCTTTCCGACCATCTCTTTCCGAAAAGTTCAGTTTTGATTCCGATTAACAATAGCGAATATGGTAAAGGAGTAATAGACGAGAAATATAAGCTACGCATAGCCTCCATCTCAATAGAACTACTGCTTTTTGTTAGGGTTCGAGACTCATGAAAGAGGAGCGGGGGTGGTCTTCAAAAAGAGAATCCGTGAATAGCTAATGCCTTGAAGTAGCTCTTTGTCTACTGGCTTGGCCGGTCAAGAAAAAGAACCGCTATCACGTCTCCTCGCGCGCCGATTGGATTACTCAACGGAACATCGAAATGATGCTATTTTTAGCAGCCAGATGAATTTCGTTTTGTTTCACCAGAAGAAAAGTCAGCAAGTTCAATACAATGGAAAAAAGATTCAACCATAGCATTTTTTCCTGTTAAGAATCAAAATCGCATAACTGCTCAGTCAAGACGATGTAGAGGAGGATGTATAAAAATTCAAAAATCTCATTCAGAGTAGCTACCGCACTCATTCTGATGACCTCATAATCTTTACAGCCATTGTCCAAACAATCATAGACTACAGGGGAGAGGCTTGAAAAGCCACTTCGCCCTGGCGCACATCACCAAGGTCTTCGTCGCGCAGAGTGCTGCGGTTGGTGAAGTTATACGACAAAATATTCCTTAGATGTCCCCCCCCCATAAGCAGAAGCAGGCCCACCTTCACTGCCTTCACCGTCTCCAGAACATGATGTCGTCCGTCATCACCGTCGAGCTCAAGGAGGCCTACCGTAATTGCTCCAGCCGTAAGCTGCTACCTAATTTCTTGAATCGAATAGCTAGTGGATAGCTTCCTAGAGAAAGTGGCTCTGACTCTGCAGGACCGCTTTTGACCAGCGTTCCAGATTAGGTCACAATGGT
This sequence comes from Teladorsagia circumcincta, assembly GCA_002352805.1. Taxonomy (NCBI): domain Eukaryota; kingdom Metazoa; phylum Nematoda; class Chromadorea; order Rhabditida; family Trichostrongylidae; genus Teladorsagia; species Teladorsagia circumcincta. The sequence goes on from KZ345023.1 coordinate 247,895, forward strand.
CCACGATTCGTCGACGACCTTGTTGAGCTCCCTACGGTGCACCATATTCCCTGCACCGATGGGCATGCGAAATCAAATTTATCCAGAATAAATCGATTCCCGGAAAATTCAAAAGTACACGTACATGTAGTTCCGCATAATTCAACTGATGTAGTTGGGGTACAAGCTCATTATGAACTTCTTTGATATCCTGGGATATGCTTTTCAATTCCAAGTTAGCATCATTCGATTTTAATTTAGAGAAGTGTGGTTAGCTCCGTTCTGAAGGAGCATTCCACGAAAGTACTAAGGTCTAGTGAGTGGAAATTCACCTAGTAGAGAGACAGACGGTTCTCCTGAGGGTGTATACCAACATGCAATTGGCAGCGAAATATATGCCCCAGCGGCATAGCATGGCCTCATTGCGCACTTGGCGATCTACGCCTACCGACTCTAGACGTTCGCCGCTGGTCTATACGCGTTGAGTGATTAGATAGGTGAGAGAGCGTTAGCGTTGAAGAGGGCACAAAGATGAGCGTCGCCTTACTGCAGAAATCGACGGGTAGGAAAGCGGTCCTGTTTCGGGTTTCGGGTCATTTCACGAGGTTTTTCTCAATACCTGCTCCATTGACCGCCTCTACCCCCACATATTTCCTGTAAGCTACCTTTTCATCGTGAAATCCGCCTCTTAGTGTGGGAGAGGGAGTGACGATTTCAGCCCCTTCTCTCCCCCCCCCCCACCCTTATGAAGTCGTATCTCATAGGAACAGGCGCTACTATAGCGTGAATAGCGTGACGAGGCTGGAAGAGCGGTTCAAGCAGTGACGTGAAAAATTCCTCAACACGGCGTCCTTCCGCGTTCCATTGTCCTTAGTCCACCCTTTCAAATCCCGAAGACGTCGGCTTGGGAGAGGATGGTAAGACAGATAACTACACCAGTAAAACGATACAATAGCTTTAGAAGCGTCGCAATTTCTAGAAAAAAATACCATAAACGAATCTTCAAAACTGAACATCTCCAATTCTATACTTTCCCAGCACCCCTTACCGTACACCTCTTGGTAGGATTCCGCATCGCACACCTGTTCCGGGGAAGAAAAATACGCGGAAAAATTCACAGGGGATTTTGATTGGCGCTGCTATTAAAGGATGAGGAACAAGAATCATGCAAAAGGAAATTCTTATATGGCATGAAAGAAAACTAAGTTCATTCCTAAGCTCGGAACATACGCTCTTTCAATCAAGCTGAAAAACATGGCCATCTTCGCTTCATTCAATTTATCAATTGAGCAATAGCCATTCATTTCTGAACAAATGAGGCTTTAATTGAGAAATCTAATAAATAATAGGCAGTACAGCTCGAGGAAAGGACAGCCCAAGAAAAGTCGATTGAGGATCGGGATTTCTCGGCAGAAAATAAATTTTCAAGTGAAAAGGTTAGCAGGCGGAGTAAGGCGCGAAAAAAACAAGTTATTGTGGGCACGCGAAATCAAATTTATCCACAGTACGCCGATTCCCGGAATATTTAAAAGAACATGTACATGTAGTTCCGTATGTTCCGATTCAAAGATTGGCTTCGCCACACTAAATCGAAAAGGATAAAGCATTTGCAATGATTAGTATCTTTTTTGGGATGCATTCGACCTCTACTTGGAGCCGTAATGGATCTGGTTCGATTCAGCCTGGGCTTTTGCGATGTTAGCTGGTACACAGGTCAGAGGAGTTGGACGAGTTGTACATCCGACACCCGGATCGTTGTACCCGACAGGAGGCCCATCGCGCGGCGAGAATGCAGAGACTGGAGACGGATCGGCGAATTAGTTGCAGCGCGTAGAGTGCAAGGTGGACGTAAGGTGGTACAAAACTCAACTTCGCGCCAAATCGCTACACTACACGCTGCGACTCGTCCGCCGCCCCCTCTGCGTCGCTGCCTTCTCGCCGCGCGAATGGGCATCCTGTCGGGTATCCTTACCGGCGTCAGTTGCTACTGTATCACCTTCACAAGAGCATTAATAGAAAGATTTCCAAATAGAGATATGCAAATAGTTTTCGGTTGTCTATCATTCAGATCTAACGAACTGACGATGGTCTAATCGGTGAGTAACATGAATGGCCCAGCCCACAAATACCATTCCATTCAGATTAGAGAAGTCTCTCCAAGCTTCAGACGGTCATCTTGAACAATAAGGACCAATAAAAGCACCAAACGTTCAATTGGCTGGCCATGTAGGTTACTTGTCAGCCGTCTTTTGAATGCTCAGACAATTACGAACAAAAGCCGAGTGCATGGCGCATCCAAAAAAGATTATTGACCGGCCGTTTTGGAATTTTATTAGCTTAAGTAGCCATGTTACCAAAAATAAGGACCTTAGGAACATTTTTCCACACACCAATGTCTTATGAGAGCTATGGGGAGGTGTCGTGGATCCAGGCATTTCCTCGCTCCCTCGCCCACAGTAGCGCCACCCACTAAGGTACACAAATACCCAGGTATCCTAGACGTATCAATTATTCCTTCAAGAGGACGCAAAAAAGTGAATACGGAACTAGAACGCTGCTAACAAGCAGCTCTTTTTCCCGCAATTGGATCTCTAGGTGGAGGTGGTACTAGCATACTAGCAAGTGCCGCCACTTGCCACGCGGACGTACAGGGGTCAACTCTCGGATCGAATCTAGCCCACGACAACCAAGCCCCTACGCTTCTGCGAAAGCGGTAGATTGGTCTCACACTTGTCTGGGGAGACAAAAATACTGTCTTCCTTCGGCCGGCCCACGCAAATCATTGTAGGGGATAAACCGCAACCAAATGCCACTACGATCCTGCACGGAAATAGAATGCATGCCACATTCCAAACCGGCCTTGATCGACACAGAACGCTTCATTCTTTATCCTTGAGCTGAGCCCTTCTTAAGAAAATTTCGACATAAACGGAAAACGGTGGAACCATAAAACTAGCGACAGTGAGTTCTTCTTCAATCGGACAACTGTCGACGTTATCACGAAGGACTATCGCTGTTAATCATGGCAAGCACAAAAATTCCATTATTCAAAAATGAACGGATTTGAAAAATGAATATTCAAATCTGCTTCCTGTTGCACTTGCCACTTGGCGTTTACCTATCACGTGATGGATGAGCCCATGAAGGGGACATGTGTTTCGTGCATGGCTCTCCATCAGGCATTCAATCCTGTTCCCTTCACTTCCTTCCTGTGACTTCCTCGACTGCCCTCTTGACCCAAGCACTTCCGCTCTCGTACCACTTTTAGATTCACAATTAGCTGCATGCTATCCTTAAACTCGTGAAGGGAGTCATTTTCGGGGGGGGGGGGGTAACTGCACGCTTTCTTTTCACTGGAGAAGGGACTTACTTTCAGGGGAGGAGAGAAATTCTTTTGTCACCAATTTCCAGAAATATTCCTTCCAAAGGACGTACTCAAAGGGAATGTGTGAATGCTAGAACGACAATGTGACCGAAATAGAAAAACGACTCGATAACAGCGAACAGACTTCCCTCAAGTCATCTCAAGGGAAAAATACCATACAGTTCAGTACGACGTCTAGACCGTGCTATCCCTGCACGTATAGGCCAAATAGCATGCAAGACGTCACTGCGTCTCGTAATGAAGGCAGGAAGCGTGGCGTGACCCAAAAACAGATTGACCAACAGTAGTCCTATTAGCTTTTCCTGTACCTACAGTGGAATTCACAGGGTAGACCAAAGAGGAAAAGGTGAGAAGCACAGCTAGGGGGTTCGGATAGGTGAATGGGTAGAACATGGGTGAAAAGATATCAGAACGTATAGTCTACAATGTTTCTTCACGGGTGGGTCTCACTTATGTTTAGGGATCACTGTAACAAAAACATTACCAAAATGGGAGTAAAAAGGAAGTGGGAACTGCGGAAAGAAAACTTGCCGCCGGTTTCGGATATCGGAATTTGGAGATGAATCAAAGGCGTTTTTCAGTATGAAAAGGCGACTCATGCAGTAAAGCTAATGGTGTTAAAAGGTGCAGGAATGGAGAAAAAACACGAGAAACGGCCCAGAACCCAAGAAATGGGACCCCTTACTAGTCCGTTGATTCCCGCATTGGTGCGACTCTCACGGTGCTGCCTTCTTCAACGCCAACCTCTGCTAAACGGCTAGAGGCTAAGACAGCATGAGGAAGACGTACCGCACTGACAGCGCCGCGGGGAGGGCCATGCTGGATCACAGCGATTCTCCTTCGCTGTGAATTGTGTCGGTCCGCCCTCTTAGGGAGTTCGCCTGTCTTCCACTAGGCAAGTTTTACTCTTCTTCAACCTCCGACCTTATCGTGGAATCCTCTTTTAACATGCAACTCTCCTCATTTTTCGTAGCGTTGACTAGTCTTGGCAGAAGAACACAAAGTGCACATCAATACGTGAAAGATGACCATACGCAAAGCGCTTGGTATTAACCCTTAACCAACTTTCTTGGAATGGATTCCCTCCTAGCCAAAAGCTTGGATTAGTAGCATTTGGCGACCAGAGCGAAGCAGCCACGTTCTGAATCGAGACTTCGAGCAATTAGACTGATCCCATGAAAATTTACTGAAACTGGACCGCGAGGGATCCGAAGAGCTACCTGGCCTGAACGAGATTTGAGTTAGGAACTGAACCCTGAAGTAGACTCGGAGAGTGCCAGCTGCCATTGTCCCATCTCCGTCACAAAACGAATAATTAATGGCAAGCTGATGAACATATATTTCAGAATGAGCCAGGGGCCTTAAAGGGGGACTCTACGATAGGAACGAAGGTCGAAGAAGGGGAAAATTGCCTAGTGGGGAGGCCGGCGGACCTCTGAGGGCGCCGAAAGACACGCAATCAGCAGCGGAAGAGTTGACCTCGGAGAGCTGGCATGGCTCAATATTGGCGAGTCCGGCGATCTCCGCCCACCGTCTATTCAGTCACTCATCACAGGTCTATACGCGGCGAGTGATTAGATAGCAGAGGTGGCGTTGTATTGAGGAGGGCACAACGATTGGAGTCGCATCAATGCCGAGATCAAGGAGAAAGAAAGGGGTCCCGTTTCTCGGGTTCTGGGCCGTTTCTCATGATTTTTCCTTCTTTCTGGTAGCGCTCACCTTCCCAACTTGATTTGGAATGAGTTGTTTTTCATCGTAAATTCTGCCTTTAAGGGTCTACATTGACTGCACACTGCTCTCAAGCTGCAAGTGTAAAGGAAGAGAAGTAGACATGAAATAAGTAGCTAAACTAAAAGTTGCTGGGAATTTCGCCGAGTTCTTGAGCACCGCGAAGCAGGTGTAAAATTCTCGAAACTCCTGAGCGCGTTGAGTTTTCGCCTGTGAGGAGAAGATTAGCCATCTGGTATTACACTGCGATTAATTGGCAAAAAATCAATGTTTTCATACACTTAGAAAGAAAACAGATGCGTTTAAAGCCCACGCAAGGCGCTTAATTGATCAGCTAATACGCGAATACTCTTCCCGCAGGGTGAGGGTAACTATTTCAGCAATTACCTGAGCTCAGGCATGGGTGACCCAGTACCGTCATCTATGGGCTTTGAAGTTTGGAAACATTGAACTCGAGGAGCGCTAAACCGGCAGCGCTGAAGCATTCAGCCAGGTTTTGACCAGGAAATATGGCACTATTCAAACTCCTCAGGTCGAAACAGCTCCAACCTTCATCTAAAGATCTCATGCGATGAAAGGATTCTAGGCAGAAGAAGGCAGAAGAAAAGGAAACTATTGGCTAACAATAGAAAGAACTCGAACGCTATGAGGGCACGTGGATGACCATCAATAGCCGGGATTCAATTAAGACATTGCTAACCGGGCTAAAAATATCCCAAATGGCTGGCAGGCGCGAACTCCAGCAGTCATTCTAGCTTCGGGCGACGACAAGTGTGCCTGGGGCGAGAAAGCTTCGGTGCAATAAGGAACCACCATTACCAAAGAGAATTGGCAAAATAGTTGTTTGTAATAAACAGCTATCCCACACCAACAAAAGGATAAATAAACAGAGGGGATGATTTAGACCAGCTGACCGCGTTGTTGAAGCATTAGAATGAGGATTTGCCAACAGAGTGTGAGCCTACCATTCAACATTCAGAAAGATAGGATTGCTCCTAAACATTCAACAGAGCAATATGGAGAATGAGCCGTCACAACCAGAAATAAAATGTCAGCTGTTACGAAAAGGCGCCGAAAAATTCGTGTTGGCAGGTAGCCAAACGCCCACTTTTTCACGCACTTTGCACTTGTCGCCTCGCCGATAACACACCGGTTCCGAATCCCATTGACGCAGCGACGGTGTCGCTGAGACCACCCAATCCATGAGTGATCCCATGATAGATGGATAAAGTATTCAAAGTTGATCGATCTTTTGTAGGATACGCCACGCGTGAGAATTCCAATCAAGATCGGAATGAATTCCCATGCGGTATGGCACACGACGGCCTGTGGAGCCAAAACATCTACAATTAAGTGTTTTCAATCTCCCAGTGCGTTAGAGTTGATCTAATTGGGAAAGACGGAACACTTGGCAAACTCTGGAGTTATCTTGGAAATTTGCCTGCCTTAGGTTGTGCTTTCAGGCGCAACCTAAGCCGCGCTTTTTTTCGGAGCACACAACTTTCAGGCATAATCTCTGGATTACTATTGAAAAATAGTTGTTGAATCCCATAAGTTCTTCAACTTGGGTCTGCGCTTAGGAAAGAAGATGAGGGGCTTCAAACCTTCATGCAAGTACCGAAAACTAAATACCCAGCGGAAACCCCGAAAAGACCCAATGGCGTTGAACACTGAGGAAAGGAACATGTAGAGACAGCCGCTGAAAACGGCAAAACAGCTCAGATGTTGTAAATTTGAACCTTTTTCGCAACTAGCCAAATGTCACCTGAATCATGCAATGTTGCATTCAACATAAGAAGAGGGAGAGGATCAAGTGGAAGAGTCAAACTACTAATTCCAGCACATGTATATAGTGACAAAAAGCAATACCAATCAGTAGGCGTAGCAGAGTGGTTCAATGTGAAGACTCGCACGAAGAAGCTACCAGTTCTATCCCCGTCGAGGCAAAAAGTGGGATATAAAAGAACCTTATTTGGCTTTTCGACTTAAAACAGCAGCGAGCTAGGCTTTTCAGTTTTGCCATTTCCAAAGACGAGATAAGTTTAGGAAAACTATAAACATTCAAAGGATTCAATCAAGACTGATGTGATCTATGCAATTGCTGCCGCCGGAAGGGTGAAAGCAGGATATTTATAGCTAATCTTAGCGATTATGTCAAAATAAGCAGCTGAAAACATAAAAATATAGAAAAATAGCTGCAATACGAACTTATGTCAACAAGCTTCGGATTGACGCGATGAAATCGCCGTTGCAGATTATGCACTCAAGAGATTTAAGGGCATCATTAGCTCCATTCCAAGCAGCGATATGTGACCTTGCCTCATATGAGCTGACTGACTGTAAAGAGTTTCCACCAGATTTGGTTTACTTATTATGTTTGTTATCTTCGTGTTCATACTTCTGATTCCTTTTCAGTAATTTTCTACGATATTTTAGCATATAGTTTGGTTTCATGTTTCGACTACTGATTCTGAATTGGAAGTAAATAGTCACGTAGGTCTAAAAAAGGGCTTTTGGAGAGGGGTTATTTGGGGGGGAGGGGTATGACGTTTTGCTCAAAGAAATGTGGAACAATTACAATTGTCAGATATCTTTAGAGTTTGGCAATACCGGCGGATTCGTGTTAAAGAGGTGCATGGGAGGGAATAAAGGAAAGGGAAAGAAAAGAATAAGAAAAAAAAAGAAAGAATGGAACAGAAAAAATAAGGAAAAAGAATCCGATATTGATCCACCCTGAGAATGCGCCATTTTCTGGTAAACTTCTTGATAATAGGAATGTCTGGGTACTAACCAGGGTCAACCCTACCGTTGTTACTCTCTGGAAATTTTCTACGACCCCCCCCCCCTTTCTGGGCGATTTGAGACGACCCCCTGTAAGTAGTACCTGTACGCGATATTGATTGCGTTTTGAATGTGCTGAATCGCGCCCAATGGCGTCCTAGCGATAGAGCGCGTTTGCCGACCGTGAACAGGCGGCAAACGGGGATTCTGAAATCTGGACAAACTTTTCTTCGTTAAATTTCAGATAGCTCCGAGGAAAGCGGTAGATTTCGGGTCAGCGACGCTCATCCTTCATGATTAAACCTAATTTGTTCTCAAACTACTCAAAATAAATAACTTAATAAGCAAAAAATGAAAATCCACTATAATTTTTACCCTCCTATTTCTAGGGCCATAAGTTCCTTCAAATACGAGCTTTTGCAACGGAGTGATTTGATTTGAAAAATTCAAATTATCTTCTCTCTAATCGTGGCTAAATTTTTATTCGAAAGTTAATTTATT
>KZ345023.1:256805-268726 GCA_002352805.1 Teladorsagia circumcincta
AACGTAGGGTTGACCCTGGTACTAACCCGGAGTTTGATTACACCGAGCCATGTCTGTGATATTTTCCACTACCCAGTATCAGCCATTTATTTCTCAAATCGTGATTCTGATGAAATTTGCAGTTGCAAATCACTTTTCAAGAAGCCATTTTTTTCATCCGCACTTGTGAAGAATAAAGGCATTCTTCCGAGTTCCGATTTCAGTGTTTCGCAGAAATCCCTGCCTTTTTTTGCTCGCAGCCTGAGTTTTGAGATACCATATAAACATTAGATAGAAAACAGCTGTAGCGCTACAATTCTCAAAGGCCAAAAATTCAGTTCGTTATCTTTCCTTACAGCATGAAAAGCTAGAGAGAGAACGTTATGCGAAGAACTCTGTTTCCTTTCTTGTTGGGAGTTGAGAGTGCATTCATTTTCAAATGAATTCTTGGAGGGGCGTGCCTCTCCTCGAGAAACACCATACTTTGAGCGATGCGCGATGTAGTGAATATGTTTAATGAGCCGAAAGAGCATTTTACTTAATATAATAGGTTGGCTGAGGCGTAACAGGCACAGAGCATTACTCTTTGAATTGAAGTCACGAGAACTCTGAGAGCGAGGACTCCGCACATCGCAGGACGAGAGGTTAGGGTACGCATTGCACTAGAAGGAGAATTTCCTTATGATGCTCTCCTTCACGAAATCCCGACCGAGCGATAGCCGAACCATTTGGGGAAGCGTTTCCGAACTTAACGCTAGACGCCGAAAGACATCGTGAAGTTCAGTCTTGATCTGCGGATGGTATAAAAAACGGTTCCGTCAAACGTCTGTGTGAAAAGAGGCAAAGGCGGTAGCTCCGCTGGAGGATATAAGGTAGGTGGTAAAAACAAAGATCGCACTGGCTCCCATAAAAATATTTACATCCTATGCTATGCATTTTTGGTATCTTTTCAGAGAATACAGGGGTGGCCAAAAAAAAAGAGACACTCCACCTCTCGCTCGGAGCGGTAATAATAACACTTTGCTGAATTCAAACCGAATGCTCCCAAATGGAGATTGAAGAACACATCCCAAACTATCAGCAAACTTCGTAATAGCCTTCTACACCGACAACATCAGAAGAATTTACCATGGGAACCTTGTGCATGGGCCGAGCTCAACGTGCTCCTCCATGGTTCGTGGAACATTATGAGGTTTTTGAAAGCGCTGGCCGGAAGGGGTCTTGCATAGTTGTAGGTACAGATTATAGGAAGACATCTATCAGCTAATCGATCGAAATAATTTTGTGGCTGCTTAAGGATAGGGCGATTACTGAAGAATCCTCAAGCTCGACGGCGACGGCAGATGACGTCATATTCTGAAGACGGTGAGGGTAATGAAGAAACCTGCTTCTGCTTATGGAGGTACATCCAAGGAATATTATGCCGTGAAACTCCCATCAACAGCGGCACCCTGGGGAAAGAAAGGTTTGGTGATGTGTGTCATGGGCAAAGTGTCTCTTTTTTTTGGCCACCCCTGTATATGCTTTGTTTTCCAATTTTGTTCCCCTAGTGGACAAGCCAAAGAAAGTACTGTGAGCACATAAATAACAGTCAATATCGAAGGGCATTGCAGAGCATAAAATGCCCCTTCATTATCAATGCCTATTATCGCTTCTCACATAAGTCCTAAGAAGATGTTATAAGGCTTTCGTCGCGTAATCTCCTCTTCTTGCATTTAATTTCTCTGAAAAGATGTTTCTCCATGCCACGCTCTCCACCTCTATGAAGTCAGTGGAACAATGTGGGTGGCCCACCGAGGAGATACACGAACACAGTATGCGAAAGACAAGCTTCAAAAAAGTGAGTACCGCACCGCCCCTGAACCGCCCCGCCCATAGGTTTTTGCAATACCGCCGCTACTGGTTGTTGCTCGCCTTTTATTTTGAAACTTTGTACCAATGACAGTATGTTGTCAAACTGCGGTTTGTGTAACTAGTAGGACGTACGACGAGGTAATTTTACTCGAACGGGCTCTTCTCAGCGATAAATTAAACTCAAATCATTGGACGTTTGAGGATTCATTTCGAGGACTTACGACGGAGTTTGGTGTTTTTTTTTGCCCCTGGCGCATTACCAAGCACTCTCATTCCCATTCTGAGATCACCTTGAAGTTTAGTTATCATCGTTTTTGAACACCGTAAATTTCGCACTCGCATACTATTTGGCCTTCACAGGGACTTGTGAGAACTGAGCGATATTTAAATTTTTTTGTTATACTCCCAGATGATTCTGGCAGCAAATGACCGATTTCAATTGGGGAAATCGCTGTTTTCCTTGGGTAGGATTAAATCCGAGATTTGACGGCCTGATTGTAGGTACCAGCGTCGTTACTTGACTACACCTCCTCTGTCCAAATACTATTGGTTCACAAACCACGCTCAATAAGGCATAGATAGTATACTGATATGATGAAAGCATCGGTTTCTAAAAATTATATCAAAATATTGATCGCCGGTAAAGAAACGCATGAGGCGATTTTAGTTCTCTCGCGGTGCGAGCAAGCGGGTGCCTTTTCTTTTTTATAGATGTCTTTTGGCGGGTTTGAAGTGTAACAGAGACGTTTCTGCGCCTGAAACGATCTCCACTCGTATCAGCTGTCCAGATCACTAAAACTTCGCTGTGAATAGAGGGACCGGGAAAGAGGAGGAGGAAGTAGAAATTTCACTGATAAAATGAGATGGCATGAAAAATCGCTCTGGCGAGAGGATCCGTTAAAGAAATGATTAGGGTGGTGGAAAAGGAACATCTGATGAAAGAAGTGAATTCAAGAAATGAAGGCTTTCTTGGAGGATTCCATATGAACTTATTCGTTTAGACGATTTTGAGACTCCCTAAATAATTATGACGTCATGCTCTATAGTTGGCGGGTGAAGCGGGTGAAACGAATAGGTGTGAAGAAAAAGGCAGGTGCCAGAAGAAGCCATGGTAACCAGTTAATGCACATTTGCTCTGTTGCACTTTCTGAAAACGTACTCCTACTACGCGAAGCATTTATGGAAAAAATAAGTACACGGGTGCGACTTCGGAAATGAGCTGAAATGAGCTCTCTCTCTCCACCCCCCTCCTCCCTCACCATCGAGCAAATGTCAAAACGCTCCCAATCGTGATACATCTCTTCGTTGAAACGGCAATGGTTACACAGTCCTTTGGCATGCGCCACGCGTCTGAAGGATACTAGGAGCGAAGGAAGCGTTTGATTGAGCTTACAGAGTGAGTGTGGGCAATCCCGATGAAAAATGAGGTTATCGCGTATTACAGTAGGTCTAGCAATGAGTGACCGACACTGCGCGGATGAAGGGCTTGGCAGACTTGGGCAAATTTTAATCCAGGAACCCTTTATGTCGCATGGATGTCAACGAACTTTGGCCATAAATTCTAGACCAGAGGCGGATTGTTGACCGTAGCTGTCAGTAATTCAACCGTGATAATCGTATTATTTAATGCGCTCATGAAGCAAGCCCTAAAAGTCTAAGATCCCGTGCCGATGGGGGGTCAACATCCAACAAGATCCAAAGACCAATGCTTATCCAACCGTCAACATCGCATTAGCTTTTGGCCCATGGAACGGACCAAATCCATTCATCAAGAATAGACAGCTTAAGCGTGGGAACCGGAGTTCTTCGAGGCCTTTTAGGGCGCGCCGGCAATATCGTTCAAGTGGAAACCGAGAGCACATTGAACAAAGACCAAGCAAACAACCCTCAATACCTCGTGCTAAAGATCCAAACAGCCTGAGGGGAAACGTGGGTTATATGAAAGCGGAAACCCGTGAGGCACACGTCATGACGTCATGGACGGCTGACTTGAATTTCGTCATCGGACACAATCGACTTGACAGCGCTGCTATTTTGTTTCCTATTGTACCGCATGGATTCAGGAGCGACAGGCATGCAGTAAAAGGGAGGATATCCTGCTAATTGATGGAAATGGCGATTTTAAACTAAATGTTCAGGAGTGGGTAAGAAGGGTTTTGTGGGCGCTTTAGTCCAAAGGCGATACTCCTTGTTGGAGTGGCAGTCAATTGGAATAATCTGAGGAAGTGGGAAGTGAGAATAAAGAGACAATAAAGCACATTCATTAGATGGTCATCAGAACAGGTTACGACGTTAAATATATCTGTTTACTGCAGTAATAGATATACAGGAGCGCTCAAAAGTCTTCGGTGGAATACTTTTTCGGCCGTCACTTTTTTCGTGCATTATCAAATCAGTTCAAGTTTTTATATGTTTTGGAGACAAGCCTCCTTCGCTCAAAAGGGATAGTACAGCTGAAGAGGAGGAAGAGTAAGAACAAAACAATTATTTCATCAGAAATTCCCGAGTATGACCAAATTCCATGTAAACTTAAAACTGTTGTAAAAAGCTTAGAATCCCACGAAACAATCGTCCACTTTTGATATAAAACATTAAGCAGCTTCAATACTTTGTTGATCACCTTCCAGAGTGGATGAAACCTTGACAGGCCCATTATGGAATCACTCATTGAATTCATTGTCTGTTGGGAAAACTACCTCAAATTCCCTCCAAATCCGGCGAGTTTCTCGCCCATATTTCTGGCTCTTTTTGTGACAAAGGTTCCTCTACCCCTTTTCATAGTCTTCTATAGTTTTCACAGTTGGAAAAGTATTCCACCGAAGACTTTTGAGCGCTACTGTATGTAGACCCGCCTCATCAGACATGTGGAAATGTGGGATCGCAGGCGATGAAAAGCGTGTTCATTAGTTATGTCGGCACCTAACCCATCCACAAACATATTTTTCAATACTTTTCGTCGTGGCTTCGGCTGGTCACCTTGTCGAATGTCTTTGGTTTTGTAAGATAACTGCTGCTTTACGCTGAAATCCGCACTGCGAAGGTGTACCTAGTAGCACCGCTGCCCCAATAGTAAGAGATCCGAGTACGAATCCAGGGTGGGACAAAAGTTTTGCTCACTAACCCAGCATAGCTGTGGAACCTAGCGTTTGAAAAAAGTAAAACTACAATTTGATGAAGTGCAAATGATGGGATCTTCGATTAAAATTATAAAAGTAGACGCGTTCTTGGTGAAAACATGAACTTAAAGGCACATTCCTCAGTGAAACCAGATGAATTATTCCCATCCGAAAGTGAGAATGAGCTACGCAAAAGGTAAAGATGTGTCCTCCTACCAGCTTGAAAAAGTGCGAAGGGCGCTGGCGCAGTGCCATGACTGCCACTGACCATCGTTCCTCGTGCAACGGCCTGCGCAAGAAAATGTCCTTCGCCCAGCTCGTCTGTGATGCTTCTAACCTAGCCTGTCTGCTCTCTCGTTTTCGAGCAAATGTTTCTTAGACTACTTGTATCTTGACCGTAAGCCGTACGATCGAGGAAATGAAGCCCCTGTCTTCAGCGCTCTGAGCGCTTCCCTTCCCCCCCTCGCACGTCCACTTTCAGTATCGTGCTGAATAATTACATTAATTATCAATTGATCGAAAAAAAACCTCAAACACAGTAGTCCTCAAATCATCTTCCATCTTTGTAAAGGCGTCTACTCCCAAGAACCCTTCGGTCTACGATGAAACTTTTGGAGCTGAAGTCCGAATTGCACTAACAATCACCCCATCAATCAAATTCCTGGGTTTCGCTTATTCATTGCAGAAGAAGTTGTGGGCTGAAAGGCTAGACGGAATGGCTTGTCTAAATGACAAACGCTGTGAAGCGCAGTCATTGCTGACGGCGAAAAAACGTAATGCAGAAATGAGAAGAATGACGTCAGCCGACAATTTTGCGAAATGGTTAGTTTCCTGGAAACGCCCGGGAAATGAGAACGTGCATTTGGGAAGTAAATGATGAAAAAGAAAATGGATAGAGTCAGGAGAAGGACTGGTTAAGACTGTTAGTGATGGCCATGACGGCACGGATACACTCTAATTTTTTCACTCCCATCTCTTACCACCCACAAGAACATAGCAGACATTCCTGCCACTTTTTTCTGTGAGAACTCCGCGCAACGGTTTTTCCAAGCAACCCTATAAAGATACTTACAATAGTGGCGAACTGGTATTCAGCAGAATTTCTAAGGTCTACCCTGCTATATGCATACCACTAGGGATCGGATTGGTCGACAGGGTATATTCTAACTTGAACAATATCGACTAACCGCAGTATCACTGATAAATGTACTCTACTCTCTACCGATTTCTGGATAGAAGCCGAGTGCGCGGCGCATCTCAGAAGTGTTGCTGTAACGAAATATTTCCTAGAACTTAATCCAGAAGGAGATGGAAATGTGGAGTCAGAAGATTAGGCGTTGCTTGGTAGGTGCCTAGTCCAGGGATCAAAGCTGACTTACGCCAACCTGGCCTAGAATTTCTGCGATGTTGTCTGACGCTCAGACGGCACTCGATAGGCAAAATCACATCAATATACCACAATGTTTTAGAGCAGAAGAAGGATGCGTGGCGCGTCCCAAAAGACGGTCAGCCTCAACTTCATCCTCAGTTGTGATGTTCAGGAAAAGATGTGAAAGCAAAAGGGGTGCAGAGCCGTCATCAAGAGAGACCTGACCGAAGTCATGGCCACCAGAAGAATATGCCCTGGACAGAAAAGAGGCGATGAAAAGCGACGAAAGCGAACTCTACAATCGCACGGAATTTACGCTATATAGAAAAGATTGAGGTACTAGGGAAAAAGCAATCCAATTTTGAATAGCTGACCAAAATATAGGAAAAAATTGGTTATTCTCTGGAACTTTAGGATCAAAAAATGATTTCCTTCGCGCAGCGGACGTAGGAAGAACACGGAGAAAGACTGTGATGCTTTCCTGCTACCACACCTTGCGGAAACGTGTAATCCGCTAATTCGACACAACAAACATGTTTTCAAGCAGACCAAAGGCTAACAAGGCTCAGAGAGCCTAACACTTCGCGCGAGCGCTTGTTCACTCTAACCGTCTCCCCGGAAAGCGTCCAGTTTTGATCCTGCGCTGTGACGTCCGATGTTCACGTGCTTAAACGACTTAACCAATGATCAGTTGCGGAAGACACCGATCGAGGACTAGCGCTTCTTTAACAAGAAAAAAGTTGGCGCTCGGAGGGTTCTGTAAATAAACCTGTAAATTAGCGAGGAACTGGTAAGCGAAATCACTTCTGATCAAAGGGGCTGAGGTTGAGAATCTTTACCTGGGGGGTGCCTTTTTCTGGGTTCGACTTCCCCCGGGTCTACCAAATTTTCAGCCCACTGAATCGCTTATTCCTCTACGAACTTATCTGGGAGGACAAATCCGGGATGGGAATTGCCTGGTTTTTCAAGTAAATGTTTACCGCTCAAAATGGATTGAGATGTTTTCTCTCAACAACGTTGGATCTAAGTCAATGCATGGCGCATTTTAAAAGATCCGATCGATTTCGAGCATATGAACCTCGATGCTGCGATCTTTTTAGACTTCTAGCGAAGCGTATGTTGGAAATATTGCTCGAGAATGGAATTTTTTTGAACGATGCGCTGCTGTAATATTACAATGAAAGTCGTTCAGCTGTCTGCTATGATAACATGGAACCGTTTCATGGAAAGCTAGAAGAAAACTACTCAAACTAATGTACTTTGCATAAGTATCAAAATAGTACGGAACAATAAATTATCCTTGAACGTGTACATTCTGTTTTCTGCTGTAAAGCATTTATGATTGCAAACTCGATAAAACCCAACTTAGCCCACTTCGATAGCACAAATCGGGGACTCTCACCGCTTTATTGTTTATGGGTTGAAACACGCAGCAAGGCTTGAGCAAATGTCACCACATTAAAATTGTAAAAGTAACGTCTGTCGCTTTTCGCAGCAAATGTCTCCAAAAAATCGTATCACTCGTGCGTTTTGACACACTGAACATATGCTACAAAAAAAAACGAAATAGAGAATAAAAAATTAGCAACTGAAGAAACTAATTCAAAGTTGGTGATGAGACAGGCTCGTCCGGGATGAGGAAGACAAAAACATTCGTCAAGAATTGTTTTGCAAGTGCTGTCACAAACCGTGTGTTTGGTCCCATAATGACTTAAATAGAGCCAACCAATGCGCTTGTCCCTTCCATTACCCCCACTCGATAAAAAAGCCCCTAAATGTTAGGCGAATCGAGAGGACTGAAAAACTTGATTGGCTTATCCATTAGTTGATCTAGAACACCGTAAATGGTTGATCTTCAACTTCGTAACTGTTGTGTCAGCCCATCAGGAATGCACTTCCACCTGCTATGACTGAACGCTTCACGATTAGAGAGGAAAGTCGATTGCGTAGCGCGTTCCAGAATGAGTTAAAGTCAATTGTTTCATACGTGATCCCTTTATCGTTAAAGTTTTTATCAAAAATCGGCGTCCCTTATTTTATTTGCCCGGAATTTAGAGCGACGACCTACCAGCAGTTGAGCAAAACAATGATAGTTGGAGAAATTCTTGCGTTTTTGGCTGATTCATAACTTATAACACCACTGAGGGAAATATAAGCCTAATTGTCTAAAACTTGAATCTTCAATAAGGTATAAAGTCGGTGAAAGTAAGAAGCGTCCTGTGGTGATCATCTACTTTGTGTGATGAGCCATAAATAGTGTTGGTACTTGAAGGCGATTTCACCCCTGTTTAGGTCCATATCCATGAGATCATGGTAGTTTGCATTATACAACGCTAATTTTGTGACCTAAATAGAACTGTAAAACTGGAGTTACATGAAGCCGACGCAAGCTACCACTGCGATATATAAAAGACAATTAAAATATCCGATTTTGATGATCTTTTTTGTTTCGAATTGGAGTTTGGAAAATATTTTTCGTTTGCAGACAAAACATGGTTTTACGTGTGGAACAGAAAAGAGAAAAGAAGGAAAAGGAAAAGGAACGTTCGGTAGCTCTCCGCGTGAAGATTCGTACCGACCCCTTGAATTTGTATAGATAGTTTTGATTGGTTACGGTACCATCGTTAACGAGAAAACGGCGCGCTACTTGCAGCACCTTGTTCGGTTGGAATTTAGCTTCTCAATAGTTCTAATACTTCTGAGATAATCAATAATAAGATCTCCGCCATGGTTAGCTAGCCAGGTGCAAAGGGCCCTAGGGATCCTGAGGAGTTCTTAGCACGAAAATTTTCAACGCCTCAGAAGGAAAGCTCATCGCCGGTATCGAATAGAAAGTGTTGTGATCGCTTGTATGGTGTTTGAACCGCAAATTTGAACGCGAGAAGTCACGGTCTCAGATGTGATTTATGGAGCTATGAATAGGGTGCGCTTGGTCGGTTTAGCGCCAAAAAACAAAAGACCGCCTCTGGTTTCACTTCCAGCTCGTCACACCGCAATGACTCTTCAGCTACAGATTCGAAAAAACGTGAAAAAGTGGCTGTTGTAACGGAGTACAAGCAGAAACTCTCACATTTATTAATCTTCGCCCCACTGTTCCGAATTTCGAAGACTTTTGAGGAAAATAATTATATCAATAACTAATTCAATTTCCCGTGGCCCTTCGTAGGTTCCTCAAAGATGTCCTCGCACCCGACAGTGCCGGATTGGGTTCATGCTAGTTACTTAATGGAACTTCCTCATTATATCACGAAGAAGCTTGCTAGCCGAGAACTCAAAAGCCCTGGGATAGATTGAAAGACATGATATTTCCCATCATTTGTGGATGAAATGCTTTCTCTGCGAGAAAGCACTTCATCCACAAATGATGGGAAATCGAACATATTTCGAACGGCGATCTATAAGAGCTCAAAGGAAGATAGCAAATTACGTAGAGCTTTCGAAATGTATGAAAAAAAGGCGAAGGGTCCTGATAAGGGATATAAGTAGCGCGTGCGTAAATTACATTTGATCCAGCGCCGTCGTCATGCTCATCTCTCTAGAGACCGTGAAAACGCCTCACTTGAGTTTGAGCCAGCAAAGCTATTCAAAAGCTTCCGAAGCATCACCGAAGTTCAGATGCCTAGTAAACAATCAAAAAGAAGATTGAATAGGTCTGAGCGAACATATGTTTACTGCAAAATGATTCTTTCACCAGAGACATGAGAATATGGAAAGGAAACAGAAAAGTTGAAATCAAAGAATAGAGCTCGAAAAGAAGGAACAGTGGGAACGAAAAAAGGAAAAAAGCAACAATTTAGAAGAAACAACAGAAGCATTCAGCCTTATCTGTAAAGGTCTTTATGTTTTTCCTTGAGCTCAAACTTCAAAATAAGTCGGAAGTGAAAATTTTCGAAAGTTCCTTTGTTCGGTACCCACCTCCCCTCTCGTTGTTTAGAATATCTTTGACTAACCCATAGCTTGATTGCTAACCTTTCTCTTCACGCAGGGGCGCTTTTGGTGACTCTCTTAGCTCGCCTCGCGCCTTAAAGTTCAATTTCTAACCCGACCACCGTAGCACAACCGTATCGAGTTTCTCCTCCACTCACACCTTACCTAGCCCAATATTTTACGACCTCCCTTAGAGTCAAGAGACAGAGAGGGTAAAGCTATCGTTGACTCTGACGACCAATGGTTGTCCTACTTTTCTTCATCGCTGTAATTCATTACTTGAGCGCATATATTTATGTGTAATTTTCGAGCATTTAGATCGCCTGAGTTACAGTTTCTAAGCGCAGACCCTCAAGACGGTTGTCTCCACCATAGACCACAGCCTTACAAGGGAGGTCGTTCAGGGTGTGGGACGCTTTTTCCAAACGGTTTTGTGCATGCGATAGGAGCTCTAACGTGGACTATCATACTGTGTTTCATTTTCGCTGAGCGGCCTCCTGAAGGCCAAAAAAGGATCGAAAAGAATTCGTCAAGAATTGTAGGATTTTACTGCCTTGGAGTGACATTTCGGGCTCGTAGAAAAGACCACGTGCATATGGAGGGGTGTTGATGAAGGTGGTATTGAAAACAGCGTGAAATTCTCTCCAAATTGAAGTAATGTTTAGTGGTAGTGCTGAAGAAAGGGCGTCGGTTCCATGGGGGCATCGGCGGCCTGCCCTTGGCAGCGTATCGGTGGTCAAGTGGATAGTGTGCCGGACTTGAGTTTGTGCGGTGGAGGTTCGGCTCCGCTCCAGGCGGTTCTTCTGCATTTTTGATTTTGACTCCCAAATGGGCTCCAAACTGCTCCAGCATCAAATCCAACACACTATCTACGATCAGAGCCATCAAAAGTTCATGCAAATGGATTTTCGATCGACAACAGGCGGAATAAGTTCGCAGCGCCATACTGGCGCCAAATGGCGTCGACGCCTAAAACGAACGCCATATTCGTGATCAGGACCCTCATTTACTCCCAGGTACGGAATTCCAGGAAGAATCGAGATTTTGACCTGAATTCGGAAAAGGGGGGTGACCATGGGCTACAGGTGTCATGCACGTTGGCGGGTGACTCCGAAACGGGCGCGGCGCGGAAATGTGGCGCAATGCTCTAATGATTCACGGAATCCAAAGTTCGAGTTCATAGAGAAGATCCCACACCACGTCGCAGCTTTTGAAATCGCTCTAGCCATCGAGATGAAGCCCCCGCAGGTGGAAGAGCCGTGGACCCAACATGTCGCATCTTGATGGAGAGAATAATTTGTCAACTTCAACATCGTGCGAGTCCTGTTGTACATCGATCGCTTGAGTGTCTGCCATTGTCCATTCAGTAGTGGAACGTCCCATTGTTTGGGGAAAAACAAGAAAATCGTTCCCAGTTCACCGGCTCGAGGCACCCATGAGCTACTGACCATATCAATGGCCAATTTTTCGGATCTGGGTCGAAACCTCAGTTTTCCCCAAAACTTCTGCTATCAGGGATATCGAGGGCCCTGATTACGAATATGGCATCCATTTCGCCCGAAGACCCCAGTTTACGCTACTTCGGCGCTATTTGGCGTGACAACTTTTTTCGGTCAGATTCCGGTAAAAATCTGAAAGTAGAAGTTACTGGTGGTCTTCATAATGAATATGATATC
>KZ345023.1:270439-282235 GCA_002352805.1 Teladorsagia circumcincta
GGAGTAAAAAACTGCAACGGATGGCCCCATCTATCATCATTTGAAACAACTTACATCCAAACGCCATTAAAATTGTAAAAGTAAATCAAGTACCTGGGTCAAAAAATGAGATTCACCAACGCGGAACGCTTCATTAAACAGCCTTTAGAACCATTGCAGAAGGTGTCTATTAAGGGGGTCTTTCAGGTCATGGAGCGCTTTCCAAAATTGTTTCTTGCTTGTTGTAAAGGCTCATGCGAGAAATAAACTAGGGTCTATTTTTCCTGAACGCTTCTGAGAACCTTAAAACAGTGATGAAGAAATTGTGCGAAGTTCAATTCCCTGTGGTGAAAAATTTTTCCTATCTATGTTGGAGTCTCCGAATTGTCGCCAAATTACGAGCATGACATTATAGTCGATGCTGGTCCATTTGAACATAATTTGGAGGGGTCAACATGAATTGCAAAAGTTTGTCATCACTGAAGATCGAACTTTGGACCATCTCTTCTCCACCATCCTGACCTTCTCAGAAGCGTTCAGCAAAAGCGGACCATGGTTTTGTGTTTCGTGCATGAGTCTCTACAAAGTGCAGGAAATCATTTTGGGAAAGCGCTCCATGTACTGAAAGACCCCCTTGTAAGAGAGCCAGGTGATTTGTGATTTTACTATCCATGGGTTAGGCAATCCTAACAGCAAGAAATCAACGTGAAATGCAAGAATTTTATTTGAAAAATGGAAATTTCTCGCTTTTTTGAAGGTAAAACTCGTGCGCTCTAGAAAGAAACGGAAAGTTTCGTCTATAAACTGCCTCGTTTCTGATTTACAACCATTAAAAAAGCAAACTGTGAATCCAAACGTTGAGCGGAATTTCTGAAGTTCTAATAGACGGAAAGATTATCACTAAGCT
Source organism: Teladorsagia circumcincta (assembly GCA_002352805.1). Classification (NCBI taxonomy): domain Eukaryota; kingdom Metazoa; phylum Nematoda; class Chromadorea; order Rhabditida; family Trichostrongylidae; genus Teladorsagia; species Teladorsagia circumcincta. Next base: position 271,326 of record KZ345023.1, read on the forward strand.
GTATTATGGGCAAATCTTCTCACTCCTACAGTAGGAACAATCAAAAAGAAGTTAAAATTGATAAACGGTTTAAGTTAGTCGAAGGAAGCCCCATTGAAACACCAAGTGTGCCATGGGCGGAGGTAAAAAGGAATACACGCGAAGCGTCTTTTTTCGGTGTACTTGATGGGAAGGACTCCCTGTTCACTTTTGCACTTGTCAATCAGTCGACCAGACTCAAAAATCGAGAAAAGCACTCCTGCACTTCTTAGAAGACATGCAGCCTAAAACCATTCCTTGAATAATTTTGGAAGAATTTCCTATGTATTTTGAAATTTAAAGGATTTGCCGTCACGATCGTTGACGTCCAAAGTGGTGTAGCAACAAGTGGCGCTGCTTACGATGTGCAAGTTCCGGGGATCAAATCCTTTGTCGCGTGCGTCAAGCCAACAAAGCCCTCTACCTCTCTGGGGCGACTAATTAGTAGCAAACTTATCTGTGGAGACAGGTACAGACTTATACATCGTCCGAGCCCCATTTGTCATAGTGTTGGCAAAATTGCATTCAAAGTGCCACCACGATTCTAAACTGGAATAGGATGCGTGGCGCATCCTGAGAAGCATTGATCGAGGCAGGGTTCTCTATTCTTTAACCATTTCATCATAGCCTTCGCCGCCGTACTTGATTAGATTGTTGCAAGGGAAAGATAAAAGAGAGGAAGAGAGGTCAAGTAACCAGAATACTTGCCTTGGGAAATTACCCGCACCGTTATAATTGATAAACTGATCTTAGAAGGGCTCTTCGAAAGATGAAAAAGTAATTCAAAATTCTCATTAACTGGGAACGGAAAGCGATTTTCAGCAGTATACTAAACATGGTCGAACAGAGACCACTCTTATGCAATCGCTTTGCTGGCTTACATGGCTTATGGCGCATCGGTGCGTGCATGTGATCGGACAGAAAGTTGCCTGATCAAGAGAATCACGAGGCTTACGTAACTGTATGCTATTGGAAGCATTTGCATATAAAATGAGAACTACAATATCTAGAGCGAATTCAGGACTACTGAAATGCACATCCCATCAAGAAAAGTTCCTACTACCATAATAAGAAAAGCGGAACGATAGGCAAACTATTACATGTCAGGAAATTGCTCTCGAAAATTGTTCAGTAGAAACAATAACGATTTTCATGATGATTTATTAAAGGCTTCCTCTCAAATTCAGACTTTTTTTGACCCTTCAGCGGGGAATTTCATAACCGGTTCGGCAGAATTGTGAGTGTGAATTTTACGATTTGTGCAAGATATTCAGTGAGAAGGTGGGGTGGTGCTCTTTGTTGTTGAAGCGCTTCCGTGCTGGATGTCCCATATGAATACGTGCCTTTGGTAATTTTACCCAAGGAATTATTTGATTAGGAGAAAATCCAGCTTGGGGGAGCACTCCATTGGGTTCCCCAAGACTTAAGATGAGAACGATAGCGTTCATGACAGGTGACGCAGTTGACTAGTTTGAAACATTCTTCTGATAAGTGCCGGTGTAAGTGTAAGTAGAAGGGGTTTCCACAGTTTGACCTGCAATGGTCCCAATGAACCATTCTGAACCAGGGGAGTGGAGATTTTTGCCTCGACCTAACGAAGGAGGTCTTTCAGGGAATGCCCAGCTCTCTCCAAACGTTTTCTGCATGATAAAGGGGTGCATGCATGGATTTAAGAATTGTAATTCATTTTCCTAGACTGCCCTCTAGATGCCCAAAAAGGGGATCAAAACGCACAAGCGACACGCCTTTCTGGCACCAGTATTCGGTAAAAGCCTTTTCAAATGGGTTAATAATGATTCTGACTGTAATATGTATAAGATCGACCATGAGCCGCAGGTACCAGTTTGCGACATCATGCAAGCGACAGACGAAAATGCAAAAAATTGTCACCACGAGAATTTGGACCACGGACCACTTCATCACCCCTTTGGCGCTCAGAGAGCCGCTCAGATGAAAAACTACACTTTGGCTTCCACACACGTCCCCCTTATCATGTAAGAAACCGCTTCGAGAAAGCTGGGCATTCTTGATGGTCTCGTCAGGGTGAAGGATCTCAAGGCTGGATGATCTGAAGCAGAAAAATGGATAGGATGTGACCAGGAGGTATGATATAGGATATCCACAGATCTAAAGCAAACTTCAAATGATTCGCTCACATGTTATCTTATCCTTGGTGTTAAAGAACCCAAGGAGTGCCCTCTAGGACTAATGATAAGGTGACAAGAAATAGCCCCCATCCAAACTGAACTTTCACCTTTACTTACAATTATGCGTATAATGAGTAATCGGATTCGAGGAGATTAAAAAACACCAAAGTACGCATAGCTTGCGATGAAAGAAGAGGTATGTAAGAATGCGCACTGGAGCATGATCACATTACGAAGCCTACATTCTGGAAGCTGGAACGCGAATTTTTTGGAAGTCGATTCGCATTAATCCAAGCCTATGGAGATCATAAAAATGGAAACCAAATGCTTCAGGCACTTTTGTGCTACAATTAAAAAAACTGCACTATAAAGGCTTTCAACTGCAGGAAAAACTTGTGGTAAGAGGTTGTCACAAAGAACGAAAATCGGAAATCGGAATGCCGCCTATTGCAGTTCTGTGAGCAACCAGGAACTGTTATAGAATGAACGTTCAGAGTTTGGTTGATTTGATCGTGTGTGCACCACCCGTGGCATCTCAGAGGAACACGCGAGAGCGAAGAAGGAAAGGAGGCTAATTGGGCTGGCTCACACAGCCACTGAATAATGAACGAAATATAGAAGGGATATAAGTGCTAGTTTTTTCCAGGCGGTCGATACAAGCCCTTGCCACAACAATATCAAGATAATCCTGTTGAGAAACGAAACTCGCTTGGGGATGTTTTGCTCCCCAAAGCGGGAACACCTCTGCAGCATGGGACAAGTCAGCGTATGTGTAGATTGCGAGACCGCTTGAAAGAATATTATTCGAAGTCTAGGGAATCCCGAACTACTAAGTGGGATTTCGAGAAGGACCTATTGCGGGGAAGCAGCCAAAAGAGAAGTAGGCCACGTCAGTGAAAATAGTGATTGTCCTAGTACAAAAACAGGGTCCGTTCGAGCAAAACCGTAATTGCGTCTCTCACTGAAACTTGGCCACGGGCCAGATTTAATGTCATGCTCGGCGAGATATAATACGGCCCGAAATCGCAACATTTGATTGGATGACGGCGAAGGACGACAAGTGGTGGTTCGATCGATAACTAGTTTCGTCCCTGTACAATTGTCCTTTTGTTATTCTGCAACGGTCCGCCGTTGAACGTCACTACGAAGCCGTCAGCTGTGAAGGTGAGCACGATGTGAACTGAGTACAGCCGCCATAGGAATCACCAAGCTTGCGCTTCGGGTGGGCTAAGGGCAAGTCCTTTGCGCCGTAGCTCATACAAGCTTCAGTATCTTGATTTCCGAGTAGGTAGCCTAAACCTGAGCCCTGCAGTAACTATAAGTAACCCCAATGAACGAGCGAATATGCGCTCATTAAGATTCTGTATCAACAGTAGGGAATGAAATCGGAAAATGTGGAGAGTTTATGGGAGTTCGAGGAAAAGGGCGGAATTGATTGAAGCAAGAAAAATCATCATTGGCCATAACATTAGAGGGAACGTTTGGTGGGCTAAATGGTTCAGGAATCATAACAAAATCTGACCAAACAAATCTGGTCTGAAGCAATTCATTTGTCGTTAGGGCCCTCGAAAATAGGATTGGGCTCCAGCAGGAAAATGAATGAATTCGCAAAAATTCTTTCAAAATTGTTGGAACTTCGTTGCATGAATAATTCTAGGATGAGTTTCCTTTCATGCCTTTCACGATACTCGTCACGTCCTCGTTTTTCTTCCACTTGATAGCGAAACGCCGCAGAAAACCTTGATTTCACTACAGCACACGCCACTACTTTGCCTTTATGTAGAGTAAAGCAGTGACTCCGAAAAAAAAATGCTGCCAACTTTCTCCGATGAAGTGAAAAATCGGATCAAGTTTTCAGAAGTTGAAAATGATAAACTCCATCCTGAACTTCTGGGAGCTGCACTCTCAGAACCAAAAGCTACACTCTTAGAAAGTCACGTCCGACTCCGAGAGCTCATAAGAAGGCAGAAGAAGTACGTGATATCCGTTGTCCAGAGGCAACGTTGACAATCAGCCAGCGGACATCAGTCCCAGGGGACAGTTTTTCTTGAAAAACATCATCTTCATCCAAAACTGCGCTCAACTTCGGGTCATCACTCACATGTGACACACGAAAATCCGCTTAGCATGCAGAAACATCACAATTCAAATAATACCCAATAAATGGGAATCCTATCTGGCGAAAACGCCAGTAAGTGACTTAAATCATATAAATTCATAAAGAATTCAGAAAACATACGTATAAACCACATAAATTTCAGTAAATGATCCCATCTGACCGAAAAATTTGGACAAGTGTAACGCTTGACACTGTATCCTAGCATAGGACCGGTTCTAATCGTGTCTCTTTGAACTTCTGTCCCTGTCAGTCAACAAAAAGGAGAGCGGCGGAATTTTCATGAAGTTCACTTTTTTGTGATATTGTTAAATCGAACACGATCGGCAGATTTGAGGTTGGTAATTCAGTAGTTAAAATTCGAAGTCAGAAAATAATAGAATGTTTTAATTTGTTTTCGACGTGGACTCGCATGGTCGTTACAACGGTAGAGGTCGCTATTTTCAGCTTCTTAAAGAATGGCCAGCACAAGAGGATGGATGCAGGAGGAGTAGGCCCCAAAACTTTCATAAAAACCGATGCAGCCCCTAGAAAAAGATTTATATCAATAGAGAATCGGAAGAGCAGATTAGAAAAAGAGTTAACCAAGCATTTGGGCACATTTTCCCGTCCTCTTGACCAAGTTCTGAAGGTCGCCTCTCTAATGTCGACTTTCCCACTGAGGAAAGCAACCAAGTGAAAGCTAGAGAAAGTTATTAATGAGTCATCGGGGAAGGATAGGAGCGAGATCTCTGGATTTCTCCAGCTCACATTTGCGCTCGAACCAACCTCAGAAAGATCTTTGAAGAGTTATCTGTACTCTAAGAAGCCCTATTCTGCAACGAATGTGCAGAAGTTCTGAGGCATCGAAACGCTGCGATAAGACCTGATAAGGGTGACAGGAACGAATGATCGTAAGTGGGAGGCAATGGAAAGTAGTGCCGGCGATTACGAAACCTTCTTGGATGATCAAAGATTAGTCCTGTTCAAGAACCGGGGCTGCTCTTTCACTAACAATTAAGTAAGCTACGAGCTACGAGCACAATTTTCAGCCTCGAGCAGGAATAGGAGTCGTGACTATGCTTTCCGTTCACGGAGCAGCCCCCTCCATTACATCTATATTCCCTTGAAACAGCTAACGGTTTCCCGAAGCTTTGCGGCGGAGGCTTCGGCTTCAAAAAGCCTAACCGCGAACTTGAAGCTTTCCTAGCAATAAAGGTATCAGGAAAGGGAGTTCAGAAATAGGAAGGCTTTGCAGCAGCCTATCCCCTCGGAAAGATTACACCCCGTAGCGATTACCCAAAACCTTTTTCCTGACTGCCCCCAAAAGTGTGACCCTCCGCCCGAGAAATGACTCCAGCTGTGACTCTTCAAAACACGAGTGCAATTCAGTGCTTTGGTGTTCAAAATCGGCATCGATGAGGTGTTTTAGTGAAAACGCCTGGAACCAACGAAATCAGCATAATCGGCTGAAATGCCTACGTATGGACAGGAGAGCATGAGATGGAAAGTCAACCAACCAGCCAGTCACACATGCAAACAACTAAAACATTCGCATGGCATTCGTCAGCGAGACGTCTGTCAGACCATATCAATCGTGTGAGTGCTTGCAGCCGAGAAAAAGTACTTCGAAACAACCACTGGATTATTTCGAACACTGAGCAGCAACGTCTACGCAATAACTACAAATTCACTTAGGCGGGTTCCTAAAGTTACATATACGAGCCTAGGAAGGTGGTTTAGTTGTTTCAAGGCTGATAATTGATATTCGCGAGGTGCAGGATTGTAGGATTGTACAGAAAGTAAATTGGTGGATCGGGGGGGGGGGTGACAAGAAAACAGAGTTCCCATAAAACGTTGAAGAAAGTGGAAAGACGAAAATGAAATGAAGCACGAGAGAATCAGACAAATGCTTAGTCCATTCAAATATTACGGTGTAAGCTATCCCCTGGTACCAGCTAAGCGGCGACGCCTAAAAGATGTGGTGCCGTCGCGGAGACACATACTTTTTCATGATTAGGAGATAAGCGCTGCTTGTCCAATTCAAGAAGCTGCCGCCGGTGAAGCTCCGCTTTTTTGGAAGTGCACTTTATTCCGCTCTGGCAAGCAATATCTATAGAGTAGATAATACCATGGATTCAAATCACGAATAAGGAACAAAGCCATTCAAAATTTGAAAGTTATGGACACTGATGGGGGATGTGCCACGCGACCGCACGCGGCAATGTCAGCACACTAGGCCTGCCTTGAATTGAACATAGCAACAGAAAATGCAGTAATGAGTCACCAGCAGAAGTTTTTTTTTTTAAATTCATGTTGACTGAACCATATTGCGTTTCTAAGAGGAGGTGCAAAGCTTAGGCTAACAAGTTTCTCTGAGATGCGCCATGCACTCGACCTCATTTGTAAATGCAGAAGCAATTGACAACGATTGTTTCTATTCAGCGAGTTAGGTAGGTGAGGCACGACAGTATTAAGGACCGATTTAGTAGTAAAATGTTAAATGTAGAGAGAGGCTTTTATGGCGACCAATGTAATCATTATTGGTATGCCTTCGTAGTAACTGACATCGCCAAGCACTCTTTGAACGGGTAGTCAAAATTATAAATGAATAAAAAACCTAAAACAGAAAGACGTAGGTGTCACGAAGCACTGAACGCGGTATCTGGAAGCGCTTGGGTGGGCAAAAGTGGAACATCACCCAACAGGCAGATGTTCCAGCATGAATCAATGTCAAAAAGGTGAGTTGGCGAAAAAAGCGAAAAATGATCGCGGCCGCGTAGCTCGTTATGAATGATATGTGAGATAAACGAAGTGCACCAGAGGGCGGGACAATTTGATGGTCTTTCTAAAACAACAACGACCGATGCAGTCGATGGCTGAGGGCGAGAACGTCGAGATGGCAACTCTCGTAGAAGCACTCCGCTACCTTTTGGTCACAATTCTTCGGAGAAAGAGCGTTAAACCCCATAGAAATCGAAGGGGGATAAATCAAAATCGTAAGGTAATTCAATAAATTCTCCTCTAGTAACAAAAGATAGAGCATATGGTAATAAGAGTGGTGCAACGTGTAGGCCGGGGGGGGGGGGGTACCTTGTACATCGCCTTATTATGGAAACGCTGATTTTCAGAGCTGAACCTTAGAAGAGGAGAGAGACTCCAGTGTGCGGAAGCAACTTTCGTATTCGCTTTCTGTCTCTGCTGCCTGGGGTTAGTTCTAAAGATCTTTTTACAAATTTTTCCAACCCCGAGCCAAATTTCGTCAGAAATAAGTAATAAGAATATATAAATCGATTCAAAATGCTCTTCTCTGCAAATTTTTAGGTCCTGCCGCTGACAAAGACCAATATAATATGTACCTCAATATTATTGCTCCCCCCTCCTTCCCCAGTGCAGATTCCATTGTTTGAGTTGAAGCTCAGAAAGCATAAAGGCTCAAAGGACATAGAATGTGCTGCACGAATAAGGACCAAAACGACAGCTAATAACGCACTGCACTATGCTGGATTTTCTGCTAAATCTGCAGCAAAGGACCATAACTTCACCTTGCTTTCACGCCAAGTGCGTCTGAAGTGCAGACCAAACATGACATGTGACGACTCAATAATTATGATTTAGCCGATGATGACAGTGAAAAATTTCATGATTGATTGCTTATAGTGATAGGTGACAGTGGATTACTGTAAGTAACGACGATCAACAGATTTAGCTAACCATTACATTTCATGAAGGCAGTCGTCACATATGGGGTTTAGTCTGCACTTCAGGCGCACAAGTCTGTCGGAAACTGATGGTCCCTTGCTCCATTCTCGAACCACACACAAAAACACACTGGAATTGCACAACACAGCAGATTATTCGCCTCAAAAAAGAGAGGGCAATAATTCTGGTGAAAGTTTTATGGCCAACCCGCGAAAGTGAAAAAGAACCAATGGTCCACGACCGCCTGTACAACAACGACATGAAAATTCAATGTGAAATCGATAGGGTATAGACCAAGTTCTTTTCACGAACTGCTTGCCCACGAAAACGCCGCACCTCTTGAGTTTTTCCACAAAACGCGCTCACAATTGCCCCATTCACCAGACGGCTGCGTAGTTGAACCTGCTGACGTCAGAAGAGGCGCAAGATTGTTTAAGGCTTCAGCATCATGTCCGATGAGGAAAAACGTCATGTTCATGACTCAATTGAAACTATTATGGCCTTCAGGTGAACAAAAAGGGAAGAGCACGACTACCCAGAAAGAACGATCCAGAAGTCACCAACGACCAATGAGAGAACGAGGACATGGGGGACGAATTGTTTTTTGCAGATCAAAGAACGTAACGGAAGGAAACTCATCCTCGTGCGAAAAAAGGCACACCATTTTCGGGCAAGGACCACTTCAGACGCTCAACGCCAGACATGGCCAATTTCCCACGGAATAAAGAACACTCGTCGAGAGCGAAAGCGAAATTCGAAGGACAACGCTGGAGTCGAAACAGTGATCGGTGAAAAAAGAGAACAAAAGAAGGAGCGAGTGAGAGAACAGGGGGGGAAAGCTCCCAGAAAAAATCTTTCAATAGGATAGAAGCATCAAGGATAAATCACTCAGCGTTGATCCATCCTTTTTGGGATGCGCCATGCATTCTGATTTCGAGCAGAATCGTAGAAGCTTATTGAAGGTGATTTGGCCTATACAATGACTTGCAGAGGCCATTCGACAAACAAGGCGATGCTCTTATCTTGCTAGGGGACTCAAACACCAGTTAAACCGGGAGATTGAAAGGATCCGTTGGTTTGAACGTCGTGTGATCCAGAATTTAATCCCCCAGACGGCGCGAATAGTAGGCAGCTCCACTTCACACCACACGCCTTGCGCTTTTTTCGAGAGACTAGGTCCAAAAACTCTACCAGCGCTCCAGCGCTATAATAAGCATCTGAGGAGATTGTGGTCGTAAAAGAGGCTGTGAAAAGCTATTTTAGCAGGGCTATGAGAAAATATCCAAAAAGGTCCGATGTACTTGAAGCCACGGATCAATGGCATGCTAAGATGTAGAGCCAGTCACATGTCTTGTCAAAATTTTCGGAGACGGAGAAGGTAGTGACCAACTGTGGGATGAAAATTCATCAAGAGAAAAGTACACGGACAGGATGGGAAAAAAACAAAAATGCACCTGCAAAGCTAATTGCTCAATCCGCAGACTATTCAACGAAAATTACTTCATTTAAAGTTACTAGTCTAACTCGGCTCAGATCAAGCGTGCAGTCAATATCATTTTGCAGAGCAACAACATTGGCTGGAAAGTCGATGGTCATTCCAGTTGTTTTTTTTTCAGATTCACACAAATTTGCAATCACAGTAAGCAGAAAATTACAGTGCTACCTGAAATCACATATACATGCTTCCGCAATCTTGACTGCAAGTTACATGCATGGCGCACTTCGGCTTCGATGGTTAACAGTCTGCGCATTGGCCATAATCTTTCGGTGTTATTTTCGCTCTAAGAAAGCCAGATTAACCTACTTGGCGAGTCCATGACCAAGTCCTAAGATATTAAAATGCTTGAAGTAAATTTTTGGTGATTGTGGCGTTTTGATAGGTTTTTGTTCGTAAAATCGAAATCATTCATGCTTCCGTACCCCTTACTTTAGCTGAGCGATAATGGCCGCAATACAGCTGCTGCTAAATCTATAAGCTTTCCTACTTTTGATGGAATGCTATGCAAAAACTCAAATCTACTCGGAAAGCAGTGAACAGCAATTTGCCCCAGGAGGTGGAACAGGAGACTATTATCGGAGCTCTCCAAGAAGTTTTCGCTAGCCATGAGAATAATATCACAGAATGGGCGGTGAGATCGCACTGTTACAAAATACAGGGGTGGCCATAAAAAAAGAGACACTTCACTTTGAATTCAGAACGGCTCTAATAAGACTTTGCTCGATTCAAACCAAACGCTCCCAATTGGATATTGAAGAGCATATTCCACTCTATCAAAATGCCTAGCAGCAGCTTTCTACACCTACGACATTGGAAGAATTCTCATTGAAAACCTTGTGCACGTGGTCGTTGAGGGATCATGGGCCATTCAGCGTTCGTTGGAGAGCTGGTCGCAAGAAGTTTCGAATACTCAGAGCTACTGTCTCTAGAAAGATATCCATCAGCGAATCGATTTAAGTAATCGCCTGGCTGCTTCAAGCTGGAGTGATCACAGAAGACTTCCATGAGCTCGACGGCGATTACAAATGATGTCATATTCTGGAGACCATGAGGGCATTGAACACGGGCTTGCATCTGTGTATGGAGGGACATTTTAGGAATATCTCGTCGAAAGAGTTCCATGGACCACGCAGCCTGTGCGAGTTAAAGCTTGCTAATATATGCCAGGAGCAAAGTGTCTCTTTTTTTGGCCACCCCTGTACATAGAGCAACACTACCGTAACCAAATGCTATGTTTTTCTAACTTTCAACCTCAACAGAAGAATGCTGGCACTGTTGTCATAGGAGCTTAGCCAAAGATTCGTCGAACAAATATAGACGACAGCCATCTAACCATAACTATTAGCAATCCCTACTATATATAATGCGCTATGTCTGTCTGTCTGTCTGTCTGTCTGTCTGTCCGTCTGTCACGAAATTCGATACAAAGTGAACAACAACCTACAGAGTC
>KZ345023.1:292655-305722 GCA_002352805.1 Teladorsagia circumcincta
GACAGTAATTTTTCTGATTTCTAGACTTCGAAAAGGAGGCTAACTGAACTGGACGTTGACTAGCCCCATATGTAACAATTTGGGACAAATTTTAGAAAATGTAACCAAAAACGCTAGCTGCATTCGAGTGCATTTGACATTTATATGGGGGTCACAATTTTGCCCATTCAGGGAAACAAATCTTTTCCGAGATCAACTTAGTTAACTATATATTTTCTTGTAATTTCGTTTTCATATCGTTTTCTTTTAAGCTTTAGAATATGTCCAATTGTAAGAGTGGGCGCAAATATTCCAGGCCCAGAAAGCGGAGAGCCTGCTCCGGACTTTTCGGGATTCATATTCAGATCATTTGTGAGTTGGGCGCAACAAGTTCACCTACGTCGCACTCCTCATTATTTGTATGTGGCTACCAAGCCCATCGCTGTCCAGAAGCAACAAGCCACAAAAGATAGAGGAAAGCTTCACGCTGAATGTCCTACTGGTCTAACCGTCGAGAGCGCTGAAGATCTGATCTATCTTATTGAACTGCACAGGTATATATGAGGTGCACAATGAGAAATCACTGAAGATGTGGGAGATATTTCGCTGATCTGTTGATTTCATAGCGACAGGAATTCAAGGCATGACAGACGCGTTCATTTTGCGGAAGACACTGATCGTTCCCAGGAAAACGGCGATAGCGTGCGAATTTTCAATGATCACAACGACAATTTGATTCGTAGAAGTGCATGATAACGGACGACGAAACGAGAAACATGTTGACAGAGTGATGCGTCGTCAAAAATATATCATGTCATAGATCGCACAAATTCAGTCAACAGTAGAAAGGGGCGGGTTTAGATTATTCGGAGCTGAAGTGTCATCTACCGCGTCACGGTCAGTGCAAGGCTGAACTGCGCCGCGCTTTCCTTGTCTGCGTGGTCAACATGGAAAAGTGACATGACATCAAAATTTTCATCAGAGGCCGTTGTGCTTCTGCTCACTAGCAAATTTTGGGAATAGTTAGTGCATCGTGTTTTAATTGAGCTTAATTCAAATGATCCACTCCTCTGACAGGTCACTGAGAGCTCCATTACCGTTAGTGCATGCCAAAAAGGCTTACCGAGGCAAGTGGTAGGTAACGAAATCCAAATGTGCTCGAATAGGCAGTGGATTTGTTATGGTTCGGGATGCGCCATGCACCCTTTTCCAGCTAGAACATTTTCGAGCATGCACTTTAGAGGCTTTTCGAACGAGGGGTGATGCTTGCGCACCCTATTGGAGGGCTAACTTGACTCCTCCCCCTCTTGTGGAAAACTCCTCCATCGGAAATACCAATTCTTAAGTCCCTTCAGTTTTTAGATATGTGTGGCAGGGATTATTAGCTCCTAAGGACCAGATGCCGTGGAAGGGCACCTTCAAGTGCCAGCAAAGGAAGCGATTGCGATAGAATATAGGATAGGAGACATATAACACATTCACCACACGGTGCGACTACTTGGCTGACATATAAGGTGTGGCGCTCCCACGACGAAAGGTGCGCTGGTTGTTGAGCAGGACTTCGAAAGCACTCCGCCCCCAAAAGCGATCCGCCCACTAGTCTGGTTGGCGATTTGGACGAGCAGCGGTGCCAGAAGCGGCGCAACTGATGCAACTCGATTGGTGCATGGTTTGGCGTGCTGCCATAAAACGCACTGCGATGAACTCTTTCATACGTCAGCTTTCTGAAACGTTACCCGTTCCAATTCGTTCTGTGTACTCCATTGCCAAAACAGAAGGTCCCATTTCCCGTTTTCGACGGACTTCTCCGCTTTTTTTTCGCCAATAGCAAACTATTCAGCATTTCACGTCCCCTGTGAACCTTCCTAGGAAATATCAGTCGCTGCCTTTAACTCAATCCGTGACAAACTTACGGAATTTACGGAAACTTTAACCCTTATATGTGCCTAATAAGATCCTATATGATAATGCGAGCGAGTTCTTCTGCACATGCTTAAAAAGGGAAGCAATACTAGAGAAATTCTCCATCTCTAGCTGATCAACCATTACTTACCCTAGCTTACGCAGTCAACCATTTTAGATGACATGCCCTCGCTTGCGAACGTTCACTGAGTCAGGACTACGAACGAGACGATGGGGCAACTACGGAAGCAGTCGCTGTCACCCACAAATCATCTCTAACCGTAGCATTTCAGCGTGGATTGATCACAGATTGATCCCAGAAGCAATTAGCTTCGCGCTAGTGAAAGCCTTTTGTGCGGTGCATGTGCAGAAAAGATCATTGACATTGCCAAAGTGGGAGGTTTTGAAAAGCGGCTGCATCTTCGAGACTGTCGAGCGTTCGTCATCCTTCGTAAGATGATTCAGCTTGCAGAAGGCCACGACCGTGACATTTTTTAAGAAAACGAGAAAAGTTTTCTTCTTGCGTATAGAACGCATTAAGAATAATGTCATCCGATGGTCCCATACACATACAATCAACACTAACATTTTTGAATGAAAGTGGAACTCATGGCGAATACCGTGGCTATGGACCCGAATAAACAATCGTACACTATTTCCTCCCATGACCAAAGCGATAACGAAGGTCTCATGGGTCGAAACAAATTTTAAGAGAAAGGGGGGGGGCAGATATTGAACTTGAGTATAACTTGGTATTGTTACGCAACAACAGAACAGCCGATCGTGTTGACGTATTACTTTCACCCAGTCCCCATTTGCGATGATCTCTACATGTACGAGATAATCGCCTTCAGTCTTTTACCAGAGCCGGTTCCTAAACCACTTGCATGAACCTCATGGATGCGAATGAACTGTGAATCCCGGCGTCAAAATCGTCACCCATCTCAAAGTCCTACAAACTTTAACTTTCTTGAACGATATCAAAACTCTTCAAGGAGGATTCCACGATAAAAAGAAGGTCGAGGAAAGGGAAACACACCTAGTAATAAGGCAGGCGGACCCCCCAAGGGTGTGGACCGGCGCTCAATTCGTACCGAATGATATGCCCCTGGCGATATGACATGGCCTTCCCTTTGGGGCAGTTGCCTAGATGACGGGAAAAGTGGGCGGCCCTGTGTGCCCTCCCCTGCCCTCTCCTTTCCCGTCATCTAGTGCTCTCTAGTCGTACAGCGGAGGTAGCGTTAGCGTTGAAGACGGCAGCAAAAAAGGAGTCGCATCAATGCGTAATTCCACGGGCAAGGGAAAGATTCCGTTTGGGTTCTGGGTGGGTCAACTTCTAGGCCATTCTTCTCGGTTTTTCTTCTTTCGTGTATCACTGAAATCTTTTACTTAACTTCCAGTGAACTGCCTTTTCATCGTGAATCCTCCTTTAAGTACCCACTCTCGCCTACCTTCTTCACTTTCTTTTGTAATTTACGATACTTGCGATTTTTTCGCAGGACTTGATTAAGTCCTGCGTGAGATCTAAACTCAGGGAGTGAAACATGCCGTCATACGACCTAAACTACTTGCACCATACCGAAAGTCGCCTTCAGACTGACTCATCAGCGCGCTAATGAGTAGAAGAACATCGGTTCGACGCGCGTAAAATCAATACCTATTCTGGAATGGAAACCATTACGCCTTGACAGGATGTGCGGAGCTGTGTAAGGAACCGTATTAGGAATAGGAGTAGATTCGAAAGCCCCGAAACCCTAACAACAAATCTAATTTTTAAAGAGGTTTTTCGCACACTTAAAAAGAAATTGATAGAAATAATAAAAGAAATTCATATGAATAAACAGTGATAAATAGTGAATAATAGAATACAAACAATTATTTATAACAGTTTGCGAAAGCGCAAAAAAGGATTGAGTTCGAAATAAAATATATCAAAAAAACTTGTAAAGATTTATCGGTAAGAAAAGTACCTGTGTGATAATTCCATCGACGGCGTTGGTCATGGTGATGGCCGATATGAACGATCGTCTTGCGTATCAATTTGTTAAGTATTCCTAGTTCATGACGACAAATATGATTATCTGAAAGAGAAGGTGCTTATTATTCACGATATTCGAGCTATTGCATTAAAACGAAATAGGCGCATTATGATGAAAAATGATGAAAAGAAAAAAGGAAAGGAGAATGGAGAGAGTAAAAAAAATAATGGAATACAGCGATCAGATCCACAATAACTGAAAGGGTCCGGCCATGATGTAACAATTCAAATCAATTTTCATGTAAAAAGAACTATAAACGAACAAAATATTTTGATTGCGCCATGCATTCTACCCTACCAAAAACAGTCGAAAAGGTGGCTCAACGACTAATGGTTTTGAAAAGAGAATTTCCATGCCGTGCAAAGTGGCCACAAAGAACTGAAGAGCAGAAGATAGAAGAAAGGAATAAAGGCCATTAAAGAAAATACATAGAATAATTTCTGAGAAAAGCTTAAGACCATCATCTTCAGAAAAAAAGAAAGAGGAAAACTGAGGTGACAGCTGCAGAAAAAAGTTTTAACCTCAAATTTTTGTCCTATTCACGTGGCAAGAAAATGAGCTTGGGCCAGAAATTGTTCAAGTCCTAAATCTCTTCGGCGTTTTACATCAGCTGACCGAGTCCGGGGTAAAAAAGCCTAATCCGCCAAAATTGAATTCGAGCCAAAGGAGCATGTGGTTGTGAGTGTAACAATCATTACGTTATTTTTCAACTGAAATTTTCAGAAAAAAATTATAAACTGCAAAAAAGGAAGCTGTCGGTGTCGCCAACGAAGCTCTTCCAGAAAAACCAGAGAGAGCGAGAAGCAGGAAAAGTTCCCATGTTTATTGCTGCAAGAGAAGAAATGTAATTAGATAGAAAGGGCAGCGCACGAAGTCCCTTCGAAAGACATCGGTGAACCAACGACTTTCACCTTGAACTGGATAACTCTATCAAAGATCTCGTGGGCTGAAAGAAGCGACGCAAAAGACGATGTGTAAACTCCCATAACGTCCGAGACCCGACAGCTCAATGTGGCCTTTCAGGGAGCGGGGGGGGGGTAGACTCAACGTTCCATACGAATTAGTAAGCCTTCAGAAAAGGCTCGACAACAGCGGTAGCGTCGGCAGACAAGAGATGAATAACGCCAACGCCATTGAACAGAATCGATTCTATGAATGAAGTTTAAAGGCTTGACGGAAACAAAAGTGCTGACGTAATTCGAAGCGTCGTCACGATTCTGAAGGTGCCCTTAGAATATAGCAACGATAATGGCATGATTTTGATTATTGCGGTTTGCAGCCACGAGATAGAATTATTATTCGCACAATGGCTGCAGAATACTACCGGAACATTTCGTACGACTATGACTGCGCCATGCACCTGAATTTCATTCTGAATCGTGCCCCGTCAAAAATCGAATAGAAACAGCAGAAAAAGACAATCCAATCGGGCCGGCTTCAATAACGTTTGCGAGCTGTCCTTCAAAGAACTCTTTAGTGTCACTATACTGATCCGGGAGAAAACAATGGAGATTCCATCAAAAGCTTTTTTAGTTTTGAAGGGCCAGTTGCATTTTATTGCACAAAGTTTAATTCATCTACAGAAAGTTGATGTTGTAATGGCTTGAGGTAACTCCTTGCAAGGTGAATATCGGTCGAGAAATTCCTCGACCATGGCTCTGTACAGTGCGAGAGTAGTGTCGTGAGCGAATGTACGCGCGGAGAGCACAGACGGCTCGCGGGTGGCGAGAGTGAACATCCGCGCGCGAGAGCGTCACCGAACCGGCAAAAATCCTAGACAAGCCATTGCCGTTTCCTCGAGCAATTTTCACACTGCTTCCTTCTGTCAAATGTACTAAAACGAATTTTCCCAGGCCAGAAAATAGTCTAAGTTGTTTTTCTTTTGTAATGATTGATCAGCAGTGTAAGAAGAAAGACATTTGGTGACATCCACACTGAGGATAACATGTGTTGCTACCCGAGAGTTGCGACATCAGATAGCCGATAGCGGCAGATAGCCGCGAGCACCTCTACAAATGCAAAAGAAAGTTAAAAGCATGGCGCATACATAATATTTCAACACGCCATGAACCTTGCTATATTCCTTGTTTCCTGCTATCGACCGCTTTCCACTAGAAACCGGTACAAGATTAGGTGCCATGAGCCAGCTCCTAATTGAGTGAGCAAGAGCAGAGGAATCGTGACACTATCCCGGTTCTCAACAGTGTGCTGCAGAGACGTTTGGGCCGTATTTTGCCCGCAGCCAGCGCTGCCATACCTACCTAGGCTGACTTCAAAAATGGCTTCGAGCAATTCACTAGTGTACGCGGTCGCGTTGCGGCCAGTGAATTGCTCTAACGGCTGGTACCGCAACGCGACCGCGGACGCTAGGGAATCGCTAATAGCGGACCGCTCGATTCGCTAGTCTGGCATCTGCCTTATCAAATACGGCGTACGTGACGTTTGTGCACTCTCGCATCAACGTGCTCTCTCGTGTTTTCCCTCTCCTCGAAACGCTGCGTCTCTCCATCATATCACGGGCAACCTAACCAAGAAAATCTCGCCTCGATCTGAGAAAGATTACCCCGAGAGAGCGCTCTTTAGCAGCCCGTATCCCTTTTGGGGCCGGGTGCAGCAACCCCAACCAGGGAATGGGTCCACAGAACTCTGCACCTCTGGACTCATCCCTTATTTCTGACCACGAGAGTTGCGTCATCGGCAGAGTAGAGACGCAGAGCTTTGGGGCCTATCCCCTAGTTGGGGATTGCTGAACCCGGCCCCATGGACACCCGCACGCGCTGTGAAAACAGAAGACGATAGTGATAGCAGATCAATGGGCGTCTATAATTCACGATGATGTCACCTGGCGTTATGTATCAACGCATTACATATCGAGCGCCATTTGTTGTGCACTTTTGCGTTATTTATTCCATGCAATTAGGTCGACACAGAAGCCCTGATTGATGGCGATACAGCAGCCTTTTGCTGCGTGTGGTAGACTTTCTGAACTCATATCTGCCTTCTGTTGCTGTATATATTCATAACCTGTTTTTTTTTTTAAGGCAGAAATGGTGTCGTGGCAGTTCACCGAAGGAGTGGATGCATGATTGAACCCTCCGGCTATTCGTTCGAGTAGCCTGGCAAAAATTAGCAACGTTTTTGCTAGATTCTGGGAAAGAAATTTGATCTCGAACAACTACGTCCTGGAACTTTTCAAACCTATCGAAACAAAACTGCGTGTCGAAGCACAGCGCAATGGGCTTCATACAGCATGGTGCTCTTTCTGTATATATAACTTTCAGCCACTTTGAGACAAAACTTGATCTGAGATTTTCATGAGTCCACTGCACGGGCTGTGCTGGCTAGCCATAGAGATAAAAGGAGGCAATGATTCTATGATCACCGGACAAGCTATTTCGATGAGGCGCTGATGGGGTAGTATTGTTGAATGCTGCCATCTACCCAGTAGTCTACACCTCTGTCGAGTTCTATGTACTTAAGGTAATTCCGGAATGTCGGTTTAACCAGAACCAGCTTTAATCCTACGTGACTCATCTTATGTTTCTATGATCAGCTGACCGGGAGAAGCGACTCAGGTCAGAACTTAAAGGCACGGGTCGGGATCCCATCTATGTGTCATTTTATTGAAAAATCGGACTAGAGTGCGGTGAGGAAAGTGAGTTGGATTAAAAACAAAAAGCACCATTAGAGAAACAGCGTGTTAGGAGAAGGAATACGGAGAGAGCACATCGTACGCAGGAGGACGCAAACGCCCCATATGCCGCGAATGTTAGTCTGGCAGGGCCGGCAATGCAAAAGAAAAGATCTTAGCGGCCTTGTTACTCACATTTAAGTCGCAGCAATGGACTAGTACGCTTGGCACCTTATCCCTACCCATGTTCCGAAAGCAAAGCCCAGGATTTAACCGTTGCGTTATTGTTCTATGAGAAGATGTGAATTGTAACGTCAGTAATGAAGAACCGGAAGAAACCGTCGAGAAAGACGAAAAGAAGTCAATATCTTTAGTGGCAGCGAAGCAAAATAGTACTGATTCATGAGCTAGGCATATGGTGGCGGGCGGAGCATAGGGTTCCTAGGGTCTTAGCGTCTCAGACTAGTTAGATGGCTGCGCCAAGTAAGCACATGCTCTGAGCTTGACCATTTCGTCGATGAGCCTCGAAATTTGCCTTAAAAGAATGATTCGATAGCATCTTTCGAGCGGGGAACTTACTGGGACGCTAACTCACGTGGCAAAGACGGATAAAGAGGCAGTTCCAGTTGCCAGCAAACGAGAAAAAACCTTAGGCTCGCTACGAAAAGAAAGACCGAAAATAAATAGGATCATAAAAAGCCGAACACAGAGCAACAGCGCCAGATTCTCTAAAGCCCTCAATTTCGTTTTCTTTCTGAGGAAAGACGCTTTCCCAATCGAAGCCTACACAAGAGTGGTGTTACGCAGACATGAATTACGCACAACGGAATCACGCAATACTTTTTGTAGTCTCGGTTGTAACAGCCATGCCACTTTTCGTGGAAGCACGAAGGGAGTGGGCACTCACCGAGCATCGGGAAGAAAGTACAAAGGATAAACTGCTCAACACTGACCAATCTCTCATTGAAATCCGCTAATGATTTGAATTGGAATTGTAGTGGCACTTGAAAATTCGTTTGGTCAGTAGTAGACTCGCCACGCGATGTTGTACTGATTGTTCAGAAGCATGCCCCAGAAACAAATGGGTGTGGTTCCTTCACAGGAATGCGAATGTATTGGTGCGAAATGGGCTCAAGAAAAAAGGAAAAGAATCCTTCAAAACGCCTGGGTAGAGGGCTTACTCACCTTATTAATCAGCTGTGCTAAGGTAATGAGAGACTAAGCGCGGAGAGGAGAGTATGAGGCAAGATCGAGTGACAGCTAAGAGGGCGCCAGACAACAGCCTGTTAAAACAAAAATTGCTGCATTAGCAGCTTACCTTGCAAGACCCTACGGCTCATTTCGAATGATCTCCGTGCATGGGAACGCCATCCTGCGATCGTCCTTCAACGGTATCCTACAGACTCAAGGGAATCGTTTACGTTTCTGCTCGGGTTGTGTCTTTAAGTCTTCCCAAGCAACTCTGATACCGGTAGCCCGGTACCCAGGACAACGGTTTTGGCACTCCACGTGCTATGCATAAAAGTCGCACCGAGGGAATCATTGCCGGATAATCATAGCCTTAAATGGTACTTTAATATGTTTTGAAAAGTTGAACGCGTTCTATCAACCATAAAGGAAACTGCAAGAAAAAGAAGCAGTTTCAAAAGTGTAACTTGGATTGTTGCACCACTGCCCCACGCTGATAAATCTTTCGCTCGCGAGTTAGCTAGCGTTGGGCGCTCATGTCCTGGGCGGGGGGCACAACAAGGCCGATGGTAGGTGACAATAGACTAAGCCCAGAAGAAGGAAGAAACTCAGCGCTCATGTCCTTAGGGGGGACATTCAAATTGGTGAGTCAATTATTGTGCTTGGGACTAAGCCTTTGGCAATGACAGGGATCCTGGATGGAAGAAGTGAGCAATATGTGTTCTCCTTGATGTTCTTCCCCTGTACAGACTTAGTCCTAGTGTCACTTACCATCGGCCCTTCTGTGATGTCCCCCCAAGGACATGAGCGCCAAAACGCCTCTTCTGGGCTTAGTCCTATCGCCAACACCTTGCTCACATTCTCTCCCAGAATCCTTGTCATTGCCTAAAGCTAATTCCCAAGCACAACAATTGACTCACTAACTTGAATGTCCCACCCCCCCCCCCTCCAAGGACATGAGCGCCTAGCGTTCTTCCAAATGTGGGATCATAGAAGAGAAACGATCCGCGCTGATGTTTCCTACTCGACGCCAGACTGTGTTGAAGTTTTATGAACGGACATCAGAGGAATGACTTGCCAGGCAGCGACGAGTTGGTGAACCTTTGGTTCTCCAAAGTGCAGAGCGGAGCTGCTCAAGCACAGCGCTAACTACGTAATTTCACACATAATTCCACTAATTTTAGTAGAAGCGAATCTTAGTAGTAGAAGCGAAATGCGCCGGATTATTGGAACCAAACTCAAAAGGAGCTGACCACAGGAGTGCACTAACAATAGCGATGACCTTACCGGCAAAAGCAATCGAAGTCGATGAAATGCTTATCAAATGGGCTTATCAGTCAGTACACCCTATTTGACTGGCGAAGTCATGTCAACCGAATGTTTCACAATAGCAAACGTTTCAATGAAACTCGTTCAAAAATAGATGCATTGATTTTATCGGCCATGATAAAGTTGTAAAGAGTTGTGAAGAATTTTGAAGGAACAAACAAAACGTTGAGTGCCCAGATGAACAGCCAGCCAGCACCTGCAATGTTCTTGAACACGGCTGGGCAGCTGTTGTGTTTCGTAGAAACACACACACACGCGGCGACTTCACGGCGAAAGTCACCACGCTCTTTTCATGCCATGTCGTGCAATGAAACGAGAGTTCATGGAATTCTATTATTAACTGGTCGATGGGAAATCGTGACGTGATATCGTAAAACAGAGAAGAACGTAGTGAGATGGTTGCTGGAATGGTTTGCTTTATGCACGGAGGAGAAAAAGAGCAATATCGGCGATTTTTATAAGAAAAACTTTCGAAGTAACGGAGAAGCCGATTAGACTAATATTACCAAAAAAATGAAGGAGGTGGTGTAGTGGCAATCAGCGCCGCTCACCATGCGCGTGGTCCAGAGATCAAATCCAGGGCCTTGTAACGCTGAGCTATCGAGGCTCCCTATCCCACGGGGTCGTTTAATTAGTATAAGACTTGTCTGAAAGTGTTTGATAGGAGAAAACATTATCGGTAGCCCACACAAGTTATTATGTAAGCCTAATCGAAATTTCCACCAGATTCCTATTGGAAACAGTATGCGTGGCGCATCTCGAATGAGATCAATCAGCGCCGAATGCTTCCATGCTTCCTTTAGTAAACATTTTCTTGAGATGCGCCACGCACCTCAAACTCTGGCCGTAGCAGCGTTTTGGATACAGTTCGGTTGGAAATTCATACGGGGGGTGAAAAATTCCCATTAAGGGAGCAGTTTCACGTTTACGGCATGGACTGAAAGGCTAGAAGGGCAAAGCGACGCAGATTTTTTCCTAGCGATAGTAAAAAATAATTTGAAAAGAATATGTGGTGGGAAAAATACATGTGAAAAAAATGATTCAAAACAATGAAGAAAAAAGACCAAGGATCTCAGAAGTAGAGTGAAAAACGGACGATGCTGTGAAACGTCGATGGGGAAAAAAGCAAGCGCGGATCGGGTTTCCATCACGTCACAGATGGAATTAGGCGGCAACTGGAGCGAGGGGCTTCGCAGATTGCAAAGAAGGTATTCCGGTTGTAATCGCGGTGGTGGCGAGCAAATAAAGTAACGTCATGTAATAGGCCTGACCAATTCCCCACGGATGCGCCATGCACTTGAAACGGACGCGGAAGTTCAGGGAAACAAGGTGAGTCGAACAAGTTCATGCAGAAACTTTTGTCTGATTCTTCTGATTTTCTGAATTCAAAGGGCCGTATAGGCATCAAGGTCAAGATGCAGGATGATCAGCTCAACAGCCAACATTACGAACACTTCTTCGAGAAACCTCTCCTAGCGATGGTGGTGAAAAGTGCCGCCGTAAACGATTTCTGCATTGATTTGGTTTTCGTGTTCAATTAACGGAACGGAAACTCTTCCTCAGCGGAAATACTGGGCGTTGGAACGTGATGAGCGCGTTTGGTCCAGAGTAAGAGACCACTTCAAGAGCTCCTGTGAAGAGCAGATGAGCGGAAAAAGTCATCGACGGGACTCACAAAACGTTCCAGACTAAAGAAGAAGTGCATGTGAGCTACAGCCAGTACTCAATCTATGTAGGAATGATCTTCTCGTCCAGCTGAATAACGGAGGGGTCGTATTACCTATTAGCACTATATAGCTGAAAATGGTGTGGTTGGCTACGAGATTCTAAGTCTACAAGCAAGTAGATGGACATGTCCCAGAAACGAAATGATGTGGTTCTTGTACACGAATAAGAGAGTACTAGTCCCAAAGCAGTAAAGATAAAAGTAGAGACTCCGTGGAAAACGCTTAGGTCCAGGCGCTGCTCCCCTTCGTGTTGCTAACGTGCTAGCGCAACGAGAGAGTGAGCGCGCAGAGGAGAGTATGAGGCAAGAGAACGCAACATGTGAGAGAGCGCCAGACAACTGCCAGGAAACACTGCAGCTGCAGCAGCTAACTTTGCAAGGCCCTAGCGCCCTTGTTCGATTATTTCCATGCATAGGGGTGCCATATCTGTGATTGTCCTCTCGTGCTCAATTGTATAGTCTAAAGAGAGTCGTTCACACGACTTCTGCCTGGATCGTGCCCTCAAAGTACTGTAGGAAAAGAAGAGAAAAAGAAGAGGAGCCATGGAATTGCGCCTTCAAAAATCACAAGAAGATGAGTTGAAGGCGAGATCCGACGAAACGTCCGTGGTACGCAAGAAGTGGAGCTCGGAAAATTCGATAACCAGAATTACTATCTGATCGGAATTACGAAATGAAAGGCTTAGGCAAGTAGAACTTTTTCTCGGGCACCTTGGTTCACACCACTATAATATTAGGTCGGTCCATAAGTCTTGCAACAAACTACATTTAATGCCAGATAATCTTTCGAAGACCTTGGAAAACTTCGCAGGCTCTTTGCTGAGCTAGCATCACCTTTTGCAATTCCAGCCAACCGGACAGCTCGCTCTCGCGCTACTTGTTAGAGCTAGCACACCGATATCGCAGGAGGCTTTTCGTGCCCTCAAATTCCGCTCGAAGAGTCCTGCAAATCATGTCACACCAAGGATTCACCAGAGGATGGACGAGGGCACGCTCTCTCCATCCACAGTACACCGGCGCTCAATCTGCTCGGCTTTGATTTTTTTAATTTGAAGATTATCCACACTCCAAATACCCAGTCACGATGCTCTACCTGGCGTCGTTGAAAAGGGATCTGGGTGGACTATCGATCATTTGCCAGAGCAATTCTGATGCGAAAAGAAGGCAGTACTGTGGTATCTCCAAAGACTTCTGAATATCCGGAAATATAGAGTTTGCATTCCACATGCAATGGGCCCGGGTCAGCTCCAAACGCGATCTGACATCGTCATGG
>KZ345023.1:340094-350802 GCA_002352805.1 Teladorsagia circumcincta
TCAGTAAGGGAGGCAATTCTCAGTGCCATGAAAGAAAGAGCTCGAGAGCGGACAAGATCTCAAGGTCGGGCAATTTTACGCCGAAGCGAAGATGACAGCGCTAGCCGACGACCACACACATACACACTCACATAGACGCAAACTGCATAAAGCATGAACTCGGTCGATAAATAGATAGCCCTTCTCTGAAATGACAGCGCTTATCTGCTGATTAATTGAAATAGAAGGCTTCGTGGCATGCAACGGAGAGACGACATGGATTAGGGGCTTTCACAGGTAAGAAGAGGCGGGGTACGAGTCACGACCGCAGCGGCTTTCTACGCCTTCAATTATCCATGAAATTGAGGGACTTGGGGATGACGCGTCGGTCGACTAGACGATGCAAAATATGCGCCTGCACTAAATGATTTATTGGGGGCAACTGAGAACGGCGTTTTAGTTCCAAGGAAGGAATCAGAAATCAATGGACGAATAAAAAAGCTATTGATTCCTAGCAGAGTTCAGAAACAGCTGCCAGTTTTGGCAAATTCCAAAATCGGTTGGATTCAAAAAAAGGTTGGAATGGAAGGGACGTAGCTTCACTTGCGTCATCACTCTCCTTCCGTAGCCACCCAGTTCAAGTAGCCGTTAATTTCGGGAACCCCGTCCCCTCCCCAACATTCAGCATACGTCCCCAGCAGAAAAGCCAAAAGGGCTGGTCTACTTGCTTCTGCTGTTACTACACATGTTGTTTATCAACTGATAAAAGTTCAGTGACAGCTACCTTGTAGTGAAGTGTGCAGACAGTTCATTATTAGGACCAGTAATTTATCCTTCTGAGCCCTGTAGTAGAGGACCGATACAGAAAAGAGACTTTATTGGTTACAACCGCGTTGGGCGCACTTCGGCTTCTGTGCCTCCCTTTTATGACTGTAACTGAGAAGGAACGAAACTCTTTAAAGCAACACCCCCAGGTCTAGTTGATGGGGTAGAAGAGGTCGATAATAAACTGTATATGACGAGTTGATTGCAAATGACAAAAGAAACAAAGAAAATATGGGACCCTTCAAAATAAGGGACGGAGGTGCCGGAAGAGTTGTCTGAACTAGCTGGCGTTTTTTGCTGGCGCAAGGCAGCAAGAAATGCAACTGCTTCCGCGCATGCATTAATACAAATAGATATACAGGCACCAATATGAACAAGGAAATATAATAATTCAAAGGATTAGGTGAGTAAAAGCCATCAAGATAGAGGCAGCATTCCTTCGTACGCGGTACAGTTTACACCCTATCGCGCAGGAACTACGCAGTCGCGCAAGGACACATCTGTGCTACACGTGGGCTATCCCTATCTCACCCTAGGAATGATTCTTCAAGTTGACTCCTCCCGGAGGTGTTGCTTCAAAGAATCGTCCACTTTATGATGCACAGCGGGTGAAAATTTGTTGATAGTTTCCACTTCGGTTGAATTTGGCTCTAAAATCTCTCACACTCACAGCAAAAATCGTTGAAAATTCCTGCACTACTGGTGATAGCAATACAATCTCCATTTTTGTTTCTTTGAAAACGGTCCATCAATTTCACCAGTTCCCCATTTTATCCCTCGAATACAATAATTATTCACAAATCGAGTTCACTCCCATTATGAGCGTTAGCTACACAGTACATCGGAGACTGATGTTGTCTAAAGAGATTTCGACCGGATCAAAGCTTCGCGACCAGTTCGCTCTCCTTTTCATGTACATGACTCTATGAAGCTGCGCAATGAATACTTTTCAAAGTATGATACAACACAGCTAATGGGACAGGCACGACTGAGGATCAGGGAACAGGTTTCACTCTTAAGCAGTAACTTGGAGAATAAAGGAATGTTTATATAGGGAAGGTATTCTTGAGAGATTGATGTAGACCTCTTAGAAAGCGGCCGGACAGAACAAAGGCCAAGAGAACTAGTATCCGATGTTCTCAGATCCACTACGCAACAAACCTTTCCCAAAAAATCTGACTAAAACAAGCCAGTCGTGGTTTAATAGTAAAGCAGAAACCATCTAATGAATACAATGGAAAAAAATTGATTGAGCAGCATTCGGTTCATTTTAACCTATTTCGAGCATAATTTCACCAGAATGGTACGGGGTAATCAAGGGAAAGCGATAGGAGTTGAATCTCAGGCGCAGCAAATTGGAACCAAAAACAACAAAGCATAGAGTTTGAGAAATCTTCTACGCCATCCAGAAACTCGTTTGAGGTATTTCAATGTAAATGTAGAGAAACAACGTAGAAAAAAAAACCACTCCACAGAGATAGAAGCTCGATTTAGTCCTTCTTCTTGAATAACTGCTGCCTTCTCAACGTCGGAGGCTTATCAGTGACATGAGGTTGACGGGCCGAAGGCTCAGGGAAGAAAATAACGGAGATGGCAGAGATGGCTAGCAGTGGAGCAAAATGAACCCTACAATAAGTGAAAACCGGAGTCAACATCACTGTTTCATTTCCTCTTAGTAAAAGAATTTGTCACTTTTCCCTCAACCCGTAGGTTATGAAATAAGTAATTATTCAAAATTCAGATTTATCGGATGTTCTGATCCTCAGATTACGTTGCACTTACCCAACAGCTACTACTTTACAGCTACACAAGTTCCATGAACTGTTGGCTGAGTCACACGCAGGAGATTAAAGACGCAACCCAGGTAGTAAATGTGTGAACGATTTTCTTCGGCCTGTAAGATAGAGCACTGGAGCACAGTCACAAACAAATGTGGCATTCCCGTGCACAGACGCCCGACAAGAGCGCGATGCCTTGCAAAGTGAGCTGCAGCAGCTGCAATTTTTTTTAACAGGCTGTTGTCTGCCTTCTCTCATTTGTTGCACTCTCTCCTCTCATACTCGTCCCTCCGCGCTTAGTCTCTCATTGCCTCAGCACCGCCGATTACTATGGTGAGTGAGCCCTTAAAGCAAGGGATTACGATAAGATTGGACCTGGTTTATGGTGGAAAATGGGATGCTGAATAATGCCCCAGTGGCAAAAAAGCAAAGAAATCGGTGGAGAACGCGCAAAATGGGACCCCGTTGTTTGCCCATTGACCACCAATAATGGACAAGCTAGCAACCGAATTGGAGGTCTTTCGCACATGGTAAACTAATGCTCACCATCATACCAGCAAAGACAACGCTTTAATTGGTAACGCGTTTCATGGGGAAGTTATAGGATATGCACTCGAAGCAGAATACCTTATCAAAATGATAATCGACGAATGCTGCTGAGGGCGGAGCTCAGGCAGTAGCGGAGCTCAGAAAGGAATGCCAAGCTCAGTACGCCACAGGTAGAGTACCTCTGGCTACAAAAACGCCACATATCGCATCCCCAGGCTCCTGACTATTGCTTCTACTGGTGCATGTACTTCCACGCTGCACACACACTTTGTCGTAATCTCTCGCAACCTAAGTGTTCGATGGGTTCTTTCATTTTTCTTCATTGCTGGCCAATTTCGCACCAGTACCTTCGTATTGATGTGCAACAACCGCACCATTTCAATCATGGGGCATACAGTCCATATCCCACGAGTTGAGGGGAGGGGGGGGGAGCGGTCCCACGGACTGTCTAGCGCTGCCGTGCATTTCCGTTCCACGAGAGTGGCCAGAGGTGGACACGGACACTCAATGAGTTCTACGAGATGGCAGCTCGTTTTATTTACTCATTTTCTATGTACTTGTTTGTTCATTTACTCATTTATTTGTTTACCAGTACAGTTTATTTCGATACACGCCACGCCTACTGGGCGGGGCTCCGCCTAGCTGATGTGTGTTTTGTACTTCGCGAGACCTTGCCCACCCATCCCACACTTGACCCTGTCTCTCCAGGCGGATCCTTAGGAGCTAAGGAATTTCGTGACAGACAACAGAACGACAGACGAACGACAGACGAACGACAGACGAAGCGCTTTATAGTTAGTAGGATTATTTATTTATTTCATGAAGCTTCAATATGATCCATTAATAATGCGGAAAAATTACTCCTGCTGGGAAAGAAAAAACCCTATTCAGCACTATTGAAACAAGCTCTCAGTGACTATAATCAAGTAAATTCTCCCAAAAGTTGACCTTATATGTCGCGTTTATGGGATATTCAACGTCTGTCACACTATTACATCAAATACTGCAGGAAAAGTTGAAAAGCAGGCCATTCGGTTGTTACAGTAATTACGGTAGTCGCTAGTCGCTGGCACACACCTGGTTCGAATCATGAAATACCGAGATCCTTAGCTGTATTGATTCCCGAATTTTGACTTGGCAACAGCTATTACCAGCGATGAATAGGTGAATTGAAGCGGCACATTTCTTTGTTCAAGTCTAAGCGCTCTATTCTATGCCAGCCGGAAGGAGCTTCCGAGCAAAGCATTTGCTGAACGCCATCGACCATTCTCAGCCGTAGTGGAAAACACTTCAGAGATTCTGAGAAGTCTTCTTTACTCATAGCGAGAGCGCCGTGGGGAGGTTTCTATGCTACTAGCCGTTCGAATATATCTGTAAAAATAAGCCGAGCAAGCTATGTATTGCCCCTAAACCATCTCTTTTTGAATGCGTCTTGCATTTGCATCGTATGGGCCCACACATTATCTGGTGGTCACCAGGAACAACACCACCACTGCCATCAGAGCGATAATCAGCAACTGCTGGTAAAGTAGAGCGAAGGCATGATCAAGTGGACGAGAATGGATTGTGACACATTAGACAAGAAAGCTGTACAAAACTTTCTTGTGGGCAAGAAGAGCCAAGTGTCGAGAAAGTCTTGGTCATTTCCCAACCTATTACCGCTGCCCCCATTTACGGCCACCCAAGAATCATTAGGAAAAGGTTCCCATTTCCTCTCATCAAGTTGAAGGAGAATCTCATGATAAGGTCGAAGGTCGAAGAAGGAGAAACCAGCCGAGAAAGAAGACGGGCGGTCCCCTAATGGTAAGGGGCAGGCCGGCACGCAATTTGCAGCGTAAAATTTGCCTCCGTGAACAAACATGGCCATACCCACGGCGCTATGGGTGCGGTATGCCCCACTCTCGCTGTCTGAGCCTCTACCGCTTAGTGAAGATAGCGTTAGCGTTGAAGAGGGCAGCACCGATCAGAGTCGCATCAATGCTTAAATCATCGGGCGAGAGAGGGCTCCCATTCCCCGTGTTCTGTTCTGTACTTCAAGGTTTTTTCTTCATCCCTGCACCATCGACCACCTCTTCCCTTATTGCTGATGAGCTGCCTTTTCGCCCTAAAATATGTTTAGATACGTCATCCCACAGCCGTTCAGTCAATCTTAATAAACAATCGAGAATAGTCCACAAGAATATGTACATTCGAAAAAGTAACGGGATCACTTATTTATTTACTTATTTGTTTATTTATTTATTTATTTATTTATTTATATCATTTGTTTATTGCAAGAGTGGTGAATCGGGGTTGAAGGAATAACATTCTCTCAAGTACCATCCTGCAGACTACCAAAAATAAAGCAATTCAGCTAAAGAATCCCTCACTCATTGTGAAAATTGAGCGAATTCCGGAATTTGCATCATTTGAGAGGGATTGACATGAAAAATACAATGACTGGCAAGGTAGTTAATGTAAGTTTAAGTAATTTAACGAAAAGGTGCTCAAAAGATAATCGCGCGTTTGTCGAGTAGTTAAGCGACACGACGCAGAAACGATTATAAATGGTCTCGATCAGGTCAGAGTAAGGAGCTCGTTCTGCTTGCCACCATAGCAACCTGGCCACGCCCTTCGCGGTCATTGACCATAGACTTTAATTTTTAATCATCGACTCTGTCATTTATTCACTTATTCAGTTCGGAGAGCAGAAATAATGTAGTGGTAGTGGCACCACCCATGGCGCTCATGGTCCAGGATCACGTCTAGGATTGAATTTCGCTCAGGCCAACCAATACTTCGCCCCCTCCAGATTTGGTAGAGTATCAAATTTGTCTGGGAGGACAAAAAGCTGACTTGTATGTAGGCCGGTTGCTGCATGTCACTGTAGAAGCCGCACCGCGTTCAAATGCCATTACAACTCTATATGGAATAGATGGCGTGGCGCATCCCAAAAGTGATTGAACCGCGTCGGAAGCTTTTTCATCATGGCACTCAGAGGCCCACCACAGTAAAAGCAGTGTAGCAGTATGCGACATAAAATTAGAACTGTAGGATTGACGGATGTGAAGAGGCAATTATCGCTTGATAATGTCTTCAATCGAAGTCCACACGCTTTCTCTGAAAGGACTACTTTAGTAAAAGAGAAGAGATAAAAATGAATAGATAAAACTGATCTAATCGAGAAGAAGGAGGACGCGCATTGCAGGGAAAGGTGCACTATTTGCTGTTTGGTGAATTTCGAATGAATTCTTCAATACACATAGGTATGTATTTTGTCGGAAAACGCTCTTTTCTCCAATCAGCTCAGCACACACTTTCTGATGGGGTCTTATGCAATATCATCTCAGCAAATTCCCTCAGACAATTGAAATGAAGTCGCTCGGTTCTGGAATAAGTGACTGAAACTGAGCCATGGCTTGTTCTGCGATTGGTCAGTAAATAAATGAACAAATGAAACCTTCTAAGAGAATTGAAGTTTGTGGATAAACGATGTGTTATCACACACACACATACAACGCACACACACACACCGCACACACACACACACACACACACACACACACACTCCACACACACACACCGCACACACACACACACCGCACACACACACACACACCGCACACACACCACTGTTTCAGAAAATTGAAAGCGTGTCGAGTGCAGACCACATACCACAAGTGACGACGGTCAACGTAAATCTGTTAACGAGTGATTCGTAGTGGTAGCTGTCAGCTAATCAATAAGAGT
This sequence comes from Teladorsagia circumcincta, assembly GCA_002352805.1. Taxonomy (NCBI): domain Eukaryota; kingdom Metazoa; phylum Nematoda; class Chromadorea; order Rhabditida; family Trichostrongylidae; genus Teladorsagia; species Teladorsagia circumcincta. Next base: position 346,955 of record KZ345023.1, read on the forward strand.
CGTGATCCTTGGCAACTGAAAGAATACAACTCCAACAGGCTTATCATTCCATCGGCAGAAAACATGTCCATTTTGTGAGAGTAGTCGTCACTTGTAGTGTATGGTCTGCACTCGACGCTTTTCTGGTTTTCTGAAACAGAGATTATTCATCAATTCCAGCAGTCGAGACTATGTGCAGCCTAACCGCACCTGCAAGCATGACACGTGACGATAGTCTCAAAAAAATCAATATCAATATTGTTTTTTGGGGCTCTTGATGCTTGTATGTGATGCCATGTGTCACCAAGAGCACCGAAAATCTTCAATTACCGCAGGCCCTCTGTAGGAAACAAAATACCAGCAGGAACTCATCCCTTAGGTGACCACCTTGGTGCAACGGTGTTATGGGTGTCGAAGCTCGACCGCCACTTGGGAGGAGAAGGGGTGGGGGTATGGAAGTTGGGGCGTATCACTGATGATAGAATAAGATATCATAAAAATAGCCATGATAGCCCAAAATTTTATTCCAACTCCTATTTATTTGGAATGATTGTGAATGGAAAACATTACCGAAAATTCTCCAACTTCTCTCTTCTTGCAACCTCGGCATGTTAGTTGAGTCTGTTATGATTCTTGTGCCTTACGAGGTTGTTTGGTGGAACATTTATTTTCAATGGCCTAACGTTTCGACTGAATCGTCGTCTACAGAGGCCGACGGTTCCACCGTATAAGCGGAAGAGTCCGCTACAAGCAGTTCAAGCAATAAGCAAATTCACGTGTTCAAGAAAATAAAACAGTGAGACATGTTTTTTTTTTTGCATAAGCCCATAATCACCTGCAAAGGCACGTCGTCTGCGATGGAATCGTTCTAAATTCATCGCTTTTACACCTTCGAAATTGCTTTTCAAGCATGTTTTTGTCCGAACTAATTGTGTATTGTTTTGCTAATCGCTGTTCTCCGCCTCGGCCTGGATGCAATATTTTCCGAAGGGGTGCTAGTCAGGGTGAATAACGGTCGGGGAATCCCTCGACTATGGCTCCCTACTGTGCCAGAGTAGTGTCGAGAGTGAATGTACGCGCGGAGAGCATAAACGGCTCGCGGATGGAGAGAGTGACTGTCCGCGCGGGAGAACGTGGAAGAACGGGCGAAAATTCCAGACGAGCCGTTGCCGTTTCCTCGGACGATTTATATCGCGGTGTTAGGTGAGTTTTGAGCAAAAAATTTTGCCCGAGGCAAGAATCGAGCTCGAGCCCCAAGTTTTTCGTCGAATCTGCTACCGATTACACCACTACAATAACTTCCGCCAAAACAGCAGTGAACCTTGCAATAAAAGATTCAGCTGATATCACTGTTTTTGATTTTTTTTTTTGATTTGGTTTTTTTTTGTTTGCAGCAAAAACAGCAGCATGCATATTTGAAAGATATATGTACACGTTTGGAGGCGGATTTACAATGAAAACGCAGCCCTTCGGGTCCGTGATGCGCAAAGAACGGAAAAATCGAGAAAATTGATCAGAATCCAAGAAAAGTGACCCTTTTCTTGTCCTTTAATTTGCGCATTTACTCGTCGGTGTTGCCCTCCTCAACGCCAACGCTCTCTCTGCCAGCGGCTAGAGATTCAGAAACGACACAACGCGGGACACGGCGTACCGCGACAATAACGCGTCAATAGTGCCGCGTGGAAGGTCATGGGGCCATACCCTTATGCGCGAATTGCGTGCCTCCATAGGATCTCCGCCTGTCTTTGAATTGGGTAAGTTTCCCCTCTTAGGCCTTCGTCCTTATCGTGAATTTCTCTTTCAAGCAATTTCAGAGCTTGATTATTAACTTGTATTATATAAAATGGAGAGCCAGGATGCCGTGCACGCAACTCTTCCACCACATTCACAATCAACAGCTCGAACCTCGTCGTCACCCGTCAAATTTTTTCCCTCCCATATGGGATCGCTACATTAGTTTCAGAAGACAAGGAAACAAAGTGCGTAATGGAGCATTAGCATGATCTAGCCTTTGGATTTGACTTGACTTTAACACTTTCTAATGCAGTACTCTCAATTTCAGTCTTCCATGAAACCTCGAGTTTCAGCTTCCAACAATAATCATAGCTTCCCAACAACATTCAGAGGGATGTTTCTCATTTCTCCAAGTTCCGAGGTTGCCGGCGTTATATTTTTGGCATGAAATATCGTAACTCTGATGAATCTACTGATAGAGCATTGGTTACAGCACATTCGTGTTGAGCGGATACTTAAAGTTCAAAAAGTTTCAAATCGCTTTTAGACCTCTGGAAACGGCGATTGTGTTGAAACGTCAGCCAAATAAATATTTCACCAATAAAAACATGCCAGGTACAGAAGTGATATGACACTTTCAAATGCGTCAACGATTTCAAAAAGAAGTCAAAAGAAGCCCTAATGAGATGATCAACGCCATGCATTTGAGCTCCTTTTTGGAAGTTACGCAGTGCACTTTTTCTGGCATCATCGCTATTTTGACAGAGTTGTCAACCCAATTTCCAAACTTTCCGAGTGAAATGATACAAATTGAATTTTGAACAAATTTGCCAGCAGACAAACTTAAAGTACTGATTTTACCATTGCAAGCTTTGCTATTCAATAAAGAATTTGATCCAAAATTCTTACACTCAGATTCAAAATGAAGGAAAGCCAACCAAAAGTCGAAAAGAAAAAAGAGAAAAATGAAAAGAAAAAGAGAAAGAGGGACGGAAGGAAGAAAGGATGGAAAAACAGTTCCGAGAAAAATTTAGACGGTGATCAGCCCAATATCGTCATACGCCGTCCTTTGCTTTACTCAAAATGACTGCAAAAAATTATTCCTGGAAGCTATCGCAAGATACGGGGATATTCCTACGATTGGGCCTAGAAGGGAAGAGAAGCTTGAGTTGAATCGAAAGTTGCTCACGCACCCTGCACTCCCTCCTTTTTTACCCGAGGCTCAGTCCCGGTCTTAACAAAAAGAAGATTTTAGCGCGGTTTTGAATACACTGCTACCCCAATGTCCCTGCATCTTGGGATAGCGCCTATTTCTGATTAAAAAATTTCGAAATAGTCCCAAAATATGGAAAGAAATTGGATAAGTTCTAGAAAGATGCTGGAGTTTTCAAAATCCATACCGCTGAATGATTATGAGAAGGACAAATAACAAGTACTCGGCTCATATATTCACTCCCGAAGATGCGCCACGCTTTCCGCATCCTGTTCGAGAACTCAATGAGTGCCTCAGTCCCAGAAAGGCACTTGTTTCGTTAAACATCACTTCCTAAAGGTCCCTACATTTACTGACTGAAAGCATTTTGGCCCTGAATTTATTCAAAAGTACACTTATCGTTAGAGGAAAAAACCAAAGCTCATGAACTCCGTTCGAAGTCAAATACAAACTATGAACTTTGGTTGAGATGGACCAAACAGAATCTGAAATGAATACGATGCACTATTGATTCCCAAGCAGTGGTCGATGTTCTTATTGCTAGAGCGATGGCCTTGAAATGTCGCCTTGGCGACCGGCCAGAGGTGAGCGGAACTCACGCATAACGGCGATCGCCAGCAGAGCAGTTAAGCGCTCTGAAGTCGGGGAAATATTGTCGGCGACAGATTCATTGTCAGATTTTTGCCATTTACATTGAATTACGATGGCTATGACTTTTGATTTTGCAAGCGGCTATAGCTCAGTTATGACAGAAATTGGCCGCAACTTACTTATTCGGATGATAGAACGCTCATTCAATACGGGGCTCCTCAAGCTTCAGGAAAAAAGCACTCTCTGAGCAACTCCATCAGTGTTATCATCATTTATATTATTTACTATTATATAAACCGCTAACTTGGTGTGTCGGTTTGTATGTATGTGT
>KZ345023.1:350902-367565 GCA_002352805.1 Teladorsagia circumcincta
AATAAACAAACCGCTAACGAAATCGGGTAGCTCACAGGACTTTGGCTATGAATGTTTTGTAATGGATGATAGTGGTAACTCCGCAAGGGCTATATAAGCACCTACTGAGCACATTTTCGGTCATTCCATATGGTGTTACTATGGTAGCTGGAGGTCAATGAAGGAAAAAGGACTAAGGAAAGAGGGGGGGGGGAGAGAGAGAAGTAAGAACAGTTCTCAATAGAGCTAATGTGCGATCAGGTATCGCGATGCTATTTTACCGTCATGTTCTCTATGGCAGATTGATGTGTCCTCTATTACACGAAACATATTTTTTGCATAGCCTTCCGCTATGCCCTATTCCACTTGCGGCACCTCCACAAGGTACCGGTGTTAAGATGGAGGAGGGCACAGCGGAAAGCTTATGCCTACACAGGAAAGGGAGGTCCGGCAGTTGCCGGGGGACCAATCTGGTTATTTATGAAGATGATCAGACGGCGCGCAATAATAAGGGTACCTCTTAACGCGCGCAGGGTCCTCAGATTAACTGTCCATCAAACCTCTCAAAACCGGTAAAGGAACTCTTTATAGCTCATGCATAGAAAATGAAAAGAGGGATCGTCACGGCTCTGCCCTTTTGGGCTGCTCAAATGATTCCTTCCCAGAATTCTTGCATTCTTTCTCAACTTGATTGTTTCAGTTGTGATCACTAGGCACAACATACAAAGTTTCACGCACGATAATTCAGTTTTCGAAAAATTCACGAAAACAAAATATATGGACAGCAGAAGGTAAGTCGGGCGGAGCCAATGGGAGACACGGAAAGAAGTGCGCTTCGGAGTGGCTCAGTATCAGGCGAAACAATGGAAGAATCCGCTTGAAGCGTTCGATATTGGAGAATACAGGCAAAACAATCGATAGAATGTGATGCAGTAGAAGGTGAGATGTCAACATAGTAAGTCAAAAGGTCAAAAAAGTTCCTCGCGACGGCATTCAGAGAACTAAGAGGAAACGTTTCCGCCGCCAACATTTGTGACAGATGTCCGCCGAGAATTTGAACGCGTGCCAGTCCTTCCAGTTTTTCGACTTGTTTGCCAAAACAAGTGCAATTTGTTGTTCCTCTAGTTCTTATCGTGGACGATGGGTCCCAAGCCAGTGATTTATGGGTGAGATAGAATCATGATTTTTTCTTCAATATTCTCCTCACGATTGATCAGACGTGGTGCAATGGTAATAGTGCCACTTAACGCGTGTAAGGTTCACGGATTCAACTCTCCATCAAACCCCTTGACACCAGTAAAAAACTTCATAATTCATGCAGTAGAAAATAGCAGAATGCTCCGTTGCCCCTCTGCCCTTTTTAGTAACATGTTTAAATGGAACTAATCTTGGCCGGAAATGGAGAAAACAGTGACTTGTGCTTGAAGGCATGCCCCAGGATCAAATTGGTGTGCTTCTTGCACATGAGTAAGCTGTATTGGTGCGAAACTGGCCTCCAGTAAGAAAATAGGAAAGGAATCCGTTCAGAACGCTCAGGATGAGGACTCGCTCACCTTCTCAATCAGCTGTGCTGATGCAATGAGATACAAAGCGCGGAGAGGGGAGGATGAGGTGAGAGAGCGCAACAGATGAGCGGGTGCCAGACAACAGCCTGATAAAAGGAAAAAAACTGCGGCTTCAGCAATTTACTTTGCGAGTCCCTAGCGCTTTCGTTAGGTGATTTCTGTCCATGGGAATGCCACATCTGTGATTGTTACCTAGAGACCTCTCCTACAGACCGAGGAGATTCGTTCACACGACTTCTGCCTGGGGTGTGCCTTTAAATCAATTGGTTAATGCAAGACTGTCAGACACAAGCTTATTCCAGTTCAACTCTTCTATGCTTAGAAGAAAGTGAATGCATGGCGCGTCCTCAAAAGGAATAGCCACTGCTGGATGCTCATCTTTTCATCTTTTTTTGAATAAAACTGTGGGTCCTTTTATGTTGTTTACAAATTTGTCCAGAATAGTAAACAAATCTAAGCCGCAAAGTAGCATAAGAAAACAAGCAGCACGAGTTCTTCCACAAGTAGAGTAATATTTATTTTTCATGAACGGTGCTCGAAGTCACCATGAGGGAGTCAGAAGAGTGAACAGAAGCAACAGGTACAGGTACGGATAACAACAACAAAATTCACTGTGATCATTTCGATCCCATGTGACTGCTTTCGTCCACTTCAGCTGTCTATCGTATTGAAATCTATGCACAATCCGATTACCCGGGTTGGTTCCATTCACAACAAAATTCTCATATGAGGTCATTTCCATTCAACCTGCGACCAATTTCGAGAGGCACCGGCTCTTGGGTGTAGAGATATTGGTTCTGATGACAATACTATACCATACATACAGATTTAAAGCAACCCGTCCTTGAATAAATAAAGAAATAAATAAATAAAACAAAAACTGAAAACTTGTAACATCTTGAAAACTATTTCAAAATGGATCCATGGGATTGTACTAGAAAAAGAAAATGCAAGCTCAGCTGAGACGCTTACCTTAGTAGATATGAATTGACAGGATAAACTAGTGGATAAACCAATATCCTTTCAGGTTGCGCCATGCATTCTAAATCTGTCCACCTTCGCAGTGACACTCTGAAAGAGATCTGGCCTACACAGTGATGCCAGAGCTAGGCAATGTATACAGAAAAATAACTGGATCAGAATAGAAAGTATGAACTAGTGAATCCTAATCTTGAAGAATAAATCTTGAAGTGGAGGGCAGGGGGGAAAAGGGTTAGGTGTTAAGGAGCAAGCAGTAGTTCGGCTCCGTGCCCTTGATTGGAAGAAACATGTCCAGGGTTTCTTTCCTGCCCATAAGTCTGATATCCAAGGAGATGGAACGCTTGCCCGGTCCTAGCGGGATTTCACCCTAAAAGGCACGCCTAGGAGTGGCGTTTTGCCTAGCGCTATCCGCCCAGTGACACCTATATGCTGACTAAGGAATACTGAATATGTTTCTGTTTGAGTACAACTTTATTGGGACTACAAAATCCTCCCAATTTGCATCTGTTGACATGTTTGCTTTTAATTGCCTCGCTCTGAAGAATCTCTTTACTATGTCGGTGTTGCGTAGCTGGTCACTGAGTTGACAGCCTGTGTTCTCTAGTTTTATTTGATGCTAAGATGTGAATTAGTATGGCGCACCTGAGCGTGCAATAAATAAATAAATAAACAAATAAAGAGTGTGGTGTAGTACAGAGCTACTTGCCACTACACTACTTTAGCCCAATAGTCAATGGTCAGCAAAAAATACTGACATCTATCGAAATTTCTGAAAATGCTCACGTAGGATGCAAAATGGGTTTTTCTAAAATAGGACGCCAAGATTTACAATCACTCCAAATGGTTTTCTCGGTTTTTTAGCGAGTAAGTGTTCTTCTCAAGAATGCCACGAGCTTCGAAAAAAGCGTAAATTTGGCTCTCAGTAGAGAAGCACTAGCTTTGGGAGTCAAATGTATAAAAAGCTATAGGGATGTTAAGAAAAAAAAACCAAGGAAGACTACTAAGAAATCGTCGTTTTGAATAGTGAAGGAGGACTCTTCACAAAATTTAAAAAACTTGTGAAATTCTTGAGAAATTGTGAAAGCGTTGGGCGGAGTTCGCTGTGAGAATAGGAGTCTTTGCAGCATATGCTTAAAAGGAACGAGATGGATGTTCTTTGCGGAGGAAATCTAAAACGAGAACATTAATAAGAGTGCTTGCCACGGGTATATCACGTGGCGTAGCGCGATTTTTCGTCCGACATTGAGTTCGGCAGTTTTTTTCTCGATGAGGCGGGGCGTCTGATCGAAGAGCGAGGATGACAATGGCGACGACTAGAAGGCCAACAGGGGAGGGCACCAGCGCACCACGTTACTAACTTCAAGTGATATATTGGTGGCTTTCAACCACTCGAAACAGCTTTGTCGCAGGCGAGTAGCGACAAAATTGCCCACTCAAGTGATCGAGCGCGTCAGCGGCACTTGGAGGACGTCCCATGTGATAGGCAATGGGTGGTTTCAACGACATGATGAAAGTAGCCGTTCAATCATGCCTGACTGCTTCATGCCACTTACGCTCAGAATGAATCCTTCAGAAAACCCTTCCTCAAAATACAATCGTTCCGAAGCAAACAGAAACACTATCTTAGTGACGGAAAACGCTACGCAACATTATAACTCTCTTCCAAGATGTCTTAGAGACTGGGCAAAAAGAAGAGAGAGTCTGACAGCACAAGAGAGGTCATGTGATATTGATGGGTGGGACGTGCGACAATCTGGGCGGAGTTATCCACAAAACATTATAACTCAGTTCCAAGATACCACAGAGACCAGGAAAAAGAAAATAGACTTCGACGACGCAGGATAGGTTAAACGCTAATTGCGAGTGTCACCGAGGTGGGCTCAGTTTGCCACAATGCACAATAAAAAATCGGTAACCCTGCTTCACGATATTGCAGTCCCGTGTGATGCACACGAATGCGTGCGCAGCTCAACTGGTAAACGGATGTACCACGACAGGTAGGGTTCTATCGAAGCCGTCCGCATTTGTCATACATTGAACATTGTCAGCGGTTTATTGTATTGCTCACATCGATAAGTAATATACCGTATCTCTGGCCTCCTCAAGGGACTTCTCAATGGCAGATTGTAAGGGGAATTGTTACACATTTATCAAACGGGAACTCCCTTGATTTTTTTTATAAATTCAATGAAACAGAAAACCTTACAACAAGAAAATATTATTATCAACTATCAACGCGAAAAAAAAACAGAGAATTTGCTGCTTCTCCCCCTCCGTGGCCGTTTTCGAGGCTCGAGTGTGAAGGCGGAGTTGAAACGTGTCAACTGGTCTCGGAATGTTTCATGGAAACAGTCATGGTTGTAAATCACCGCTAGCGTTGACAGTTCAAATGCAAAAAGTCTAAACAACTCGCATTTAATCAGTATCGCTGAGCATTTACAGAATTTCGTAAAACAATTCTTTGTTTTTGTCGTCATATAAAAAATTTTGAATTAAGTCAGGCTCAAAAACAGAGGAGAACATACACAGCAAGTGAAGCTTTATCAGATATAAAGTCAGATATTGGAGAAGTGCACTGCTCTCACAGCCACATTGTTCCATGGGAATCAATAATCCTCGTTTGAAAAACTTCATAAGTTCCTTTGAGTGGATATGTTCTGCGCTTGGCAGTTGTTATCGATTTTTCATAGAGTTCCAGGAGATTTTTTGACTACAATTCCATGTTTACACCCCCACGCCTTACTAAGTTGTTTCTGAAAAGGGGAAGAGAAGAAACCCAGATTGAGCCAGCCGTCGAACAACAAAACATCAACAAAGAACGCAGGGAAAGCCATTAGCCGAAAATAGAACGGGATGAACAGAGCGGGGAAAAAGAGTGATGATGGAAGGAAAAGAGTTTGGGATCGTTTAGGAGATATTTGAAAAGGCTAGATAAAGAGAGGGACAAATATTTTGCACTGGCCTTAGCGCGGAAAACAGCTGTATAAGTTTGCCAAAACCTCAACTTGAAGGAGGATTCCACGACGAGAACTAAGGTCGAAGAAGGAGAACTCATCTAGTTGAGAGACAGGCTGACTACCCGAGGGTGCGAACCCATATCCGATTGGCAGCGAAAGATATGACTCCAGCGGTCCAGCACAGCCTCACACCTGGCGCACTTGGCGAGCCACGCCCACCTCTGGCGTTTTCTCGTATCTGAGTCTCTAGGCCATTAGCGGAGATAGCGTTATCGTGAAGAGGGCATCACCGATGAGAGTCGCATCAATGCGAAAATCATCGGGTACAATTTCTCGGGTTCTAGTCCATTTTCCTCGCTTATTTCCTCTTTCGTGCATCACCGACCGTCTCTAATTAAATTTGCAAATTGGTGCCTTTTTATCGTGAATTCCACCTTTGAGGACAAAATTGAGTTTTTGATGAAAAAGGAGATCACCAGAAGAAAAGGAGAAGTGATCAATATTGCGCGGGTTAAGAAAAAAATCAAGAATTGCAATCTAGAACCCGACCAGGACCCCTTCTCTGCCCGTTGACTGCGTTGATGCGATTGTCATCGTGTTGTCCTCTTCAGCGGTGAAGCTCTTCCTGATAAACGGCCAGAGTCAGACGGCGAGAGGGTGGGCGTGGCGCGGCGTGGGCACCTCTGGCAGGCTGGGGCATACCCTTCATTGCAAGAGCCGCATCTCCCTAACCAATAGGGGGCCGTCTTCATTTCGACTAGTTACATGTGTTTCCTCATCATCGAAGGCCGACCTTATCGTGGGATATTCCTTTAAAGAGGCTCTCCCTAATGGTAGAGGTGTGCAGCTACGCACCCCTCCCCCCACCCCTTTCCCACCCAGTCTGACAAGATCGCGCGACTCCAGATTCACCAAATTGCCGTGCAGCCTGGGCTAACGAGGATGGCTGTGGCAGCGGCACATTTCCCAGCATCAGGAAAGGATATAACTGCACTGAATACTGCTTTATTTACAAGCTGCGTGACTGTCAAACGATAACATAGTCTTTCAAAATGGGCGAAGGACCAACAGCAACCTTTATCAGCTAACGGCTCGCCTTTACGGCCCTTATTCAACTCCGCTGTTTGAATTTTCTTATCGTGAAGTAACTTCCATTTCATACCAATATGCCTCAAAGGCACGTCCCAGGATAAAATTAACACATTCACGACGGCGCCCTTTTCCACTTTTCGGTCGCCTGGGACGAACGCGATTTTGAAAACGCCGCCGCCTCACCTCGCACCCATAGATTTTGTAGTGTTAAAGAGCAAAAACGTGAATGCCATCAATATTTTCGACAATTTTCCGTGCGTAAAGGTTTTCTAAGTATAAGTAGTGGGATTTCGATCAAAAGTACGAGAAATGGTTGTGGAAAGGCAAAATTTTTCACATTAGCCGCAGTGGGAGCTGAAAGGATATTGGCCTTGATTGTTCCAGCAGAAATACGTACCTTACCATTACAGAGCTTTGTGATCACTTCTGGTACACCCTTTCCTTTAGGAAGTTCATAGAAACATAAAGAAAAAGAAGAAAAAACGGAACCAAAAAATTCAGTACGGTCCAGAAAGTTTTTCTAAACAGGAGCATATCTATTCTTACAGTGGGCGAAGATGTTCGAAGTTATAGGTTGTTCACTGATTACTTCACTAATATCGAAAATATCCCACAAAGCTATGATATTAGCAAATGGCAGACAACTATGCGCTGGCAGACCATATGGGCTGCCATCGTCCCACGAGCACGCATAAGTGGCAGTCCATATAGGTTGCCATCAGCGTGGATGTGTTAATGTGGTTCTTGTTCAAGGAGCATATGGGAGTGATGAGTATAATTTGATGTGAAAATTTCTTGTTTTAAGCGCAAAATATGGAAGAAGTCAAGCAGGGGAGCTTACAATGCAATCTGATCAGATTTAACGGTGCAGGAAGTTAATAGCGGTGAAGTGGGCTACGTTTCAGGGATTTCGCCATCTTCAGAGTCTTCTAACCATGAGATCAAATGAATCGGCTCTCACAAACGATAGTAAAGCACATATCAAACAGTTACAGTTCCAGTAAAGATCACAATAAATGGAGTTATTCAGAAATTTACGAGCAAGGGATCATTTTTGTCAGACCCTTCAAGCCGTCTAGTCTGAACCGACTGAATTCTTATGAACAGTTAAATATGGTCGGAACCTTACTTGTGATTTAGAAGTTCCTAGGTTATGTTTACTTTAAACATCCTTACTTCTATCAAAGAAGCATTGCTGGAGCATGTAGGACACGATATGGTCAAGAGTCGATCTAAAGAGTAGTCTAGAATACTGGGCCATGAAAGAAACTATCGCCCCAGGCGGGACTCGAACCACTTCTCGCTTATCGGACAAGTGCGCCACCAGTGTGGGTGCTGACAAGCTATGGTAAGTATGCCATGAAAGGCCGCAGGATGGCTTGCAGCGCACTTGCTCGGTAAGCGAGAGGTGCAGGTTTGAGTCCCGCCTGAAAGTTTTGTTCGTAATTCAATATAATTGTGAAATCTTTGCAAGGCGAACTGTGGCTAAAAGCAGCAGTTAACAAATAATACCAACGAAAAACAAGTCTGAAAAGGAGCGCGGTGTTTTCTGGAAGCAACAAAGCTTCTTAGCAGTGTACTGGCCACAATATTTGCCATGTAATCGTGAAATTATCACGGACATTTTTGTGCTCCCGTGTTCCTCAACAATGGGAAGCGAAAAAGGGTTGGAGGCGGCATCAGCTACATAACAAGAGCGCAGAGCCTTGAAGGGACATATCACAGAAGAAGGAGATGAGGTGCTGTTGGAAAGATAGGTTTACTAAAGGAAAGATCGTTAAGTAAAAGAAAACGCATGACTGAGGGAACCAGAGCGAATAACCTATGAAAATTACATGTTGAAAGCAGAATCTCCGAACTATTATACATAGAGGTCCAGCAAGCCCCAACAATAAAAAGAACATTATGTAATTGGAGAGGGTTCAAAACAATTTCACTAGGAACGCTTCAACGACGTGGTGGTCTTCTGTACTCCAAAATCCCCAAGGCAGTATTCAAGAACAAATACCTCAAGCTGCCTCCACTTCAGTCTAGGCGCAAGCTTTTTGACCTATGGATATTACACAAACTGATGACAGGCAAATCCACGGTTAATTTTTCGGATTTCTATAGTTTAATTCCTTCCAAAACAAGGGATGGTCAATTATCTTTTTCTAGGCCAAAAACAACCATTAGACGGAATTTTTCCACTATAAGGGCTGGTCTTGCATATTTGCAAACTAGCAAGGCCACTAGCATCGAAGGCTCTCTGGCGTCCTTCAAACGGGCAGTAGTTAAAAATATTTTACAAGCATAGTTGCCATTTCTGTTCATTCAGTTTGTGTTCCGTCGAGTTGTGCTGTCTCTGTTACTGATCCTTGTTGATCGTTGTTTGTTGCTTTCTAGCGCTGTCTTATATGGCGTATATAATAAATAAATTAATAAATAAATCCACTATTTAGCAACTGTGGAGTAGAGGCTAAGTACAAAGCAATATGAACAAGGAGCCAGTCATGAGGATACGGGATTATAGGAGAATATGGGACGAGCAGGAAATACACCAAATGTGAAGAGAATAGAAATTTTAACGAGAGTTCAGCTCGCAATAAATTGATGCATGAAGTTATGAATGTGAGCATAAAATGTTTCGTTCGAGAGCCAGCATTCTTGTGAGTGCCTACTTTTTAGTTTTTACGTGGCCGGAAAAAGGAGTAAGAAAGCTACCTTGTGTATTCTACCACCATTCAAAATCATAGAGGAATTCAATTTCACCTCTGCTACCCTGGCTCACGGGTGCGGTTGTTACGAGTTAACGTTTTAATTAACTCAGATGAGCTTGCTGATATTTTAGGGATGGAAGGTGCCCAGCATGGAGTTGATTCTTCCGGAGAAATGATCCCTGAAGAGGGCACGTGACAAGTGTGGACGAACAACTACTTTCGCTTGGCATATGCTACACATAGCGCGAGGTATGAAGACAAAAAGAGAATCAAGCTAACACTGGAAAGATACACAATTTCTTAGCAAAGGATGAGTTCTTCCTGAACAATTATTGCTGATCTCAACGAAACTTGCTAGCCTCGGGCTAAACCGGCACAATATAAAATGTATGCGTGCACTCCGGACAAACATGAAACTTAGCAGTAGGTTTTGCATTCGTCGAGCGATGAAGTTTGAGCCTACAAGAATTCGCAATTTCCTTAGAACTTTACCCGATGCTCTGCCCGAAGAATACACCGTGCCTTTTTACCGCTCGTAATCGGTAAATGAATCGGTTAAAGTAAAGTGATGCACTTGAGATTTTTGACAGGTTTTTCAAGCGCTCCGATTTCAAGCAAGTGAGCGTTTTTCGAAGACCACCCATGAGCGCCCAGTTCTGCTGTAACACAAGGCAACCACGCCTTTACAGCTGATTGCATGACCGGAAAAATGTCCTCAGGTGTGCAGCAGTTGGAGTTCATTTTAAGCCCGGAGTTTACAAACACGGGATCGAGCTTGCTAGACAACGGATGTCCTTGTTGCAGAAAATATCTCCATCGTAGAGGCACTGGAGAATCGGCCGAAGAACTACTTGCTGGCCGTCCTGGCCAGCAAGTATAAGGGGGTCTATCGTTAGGCCAGAGCACTTGCTCTAGCCCCACTTGAGCTCTTCGACGATGGCGGATACTACGACATACTATGATGACCGTGAGTACAATGAACAAAAAATTTTTCTGCAGAATGGGACCCTTTAGGAATGTTATCTGTAGCCCTTCCATCTTCTCCATTTCACTGTTCGACGTATACTCTGTTTCCGGGAAGTTTGGCCTCCAAGATCTCCTGCTCAAAGGTCCCTTGTTATCAAGCTAGTAGCCTCACGACCTAGACCTTTTGACCTATCAAACCTACGCCCTTAATCGTGCCAGGTTTACTTTGTTGGGCTGCATTCCTAAGCGATTGCTCTCAACTGAGTGTAACTTTGGATCAGTTGTAAACGACTCGATTTTAAGATTCCATAAAAAAGGTTTATGCGAGCAATTCCCAAATATCTTTCTTGAATTTAAAGTCTAAAGGAGGTGATCACGCCGAATGTCACTCGAAAATGCGCTGATGTCAATCATAGCCGAAGCTGGTAGAGCTAGCGATTTGACCAGAGGAAATACACCAGTATGGAGCCATGAGAAGTAGAACCTTCATTTAGCACAAATTACCAGGTACCACCGGGTACCGGCAGACCGGGATTTTCACTTGACTGCCACGATTCGTTGCTAAGTTAGTCACTATTTCCCTAGTACTTCCGTAACTGTGGCCGCTGTTCGTTCGAGGAATAGACAGAGGACGACATTTCCAGGATGATAGTGCCCGTTAGTCGACAAGGCAGCCTTACACGCGTTTCTGCAGATGATAAAAAAGAAGAAAAAGTTAACTTTAAGGTTGATCAGCAGCTTTTGGTATGCGCCATGTATGCGACCAATATTTCCCTCAACCATGGCAGCATTTTCTTTATTTTATCTCATACCTGGGTTTCATTAATGGCAAAGTCCGGCATCGAAGCAATGTTTTATTGCGCTTCGAAATGACAGTAGTGATAAGAACTGTAACGACACTACCGAAAGACAGGAAGAAGCCCTCACCAAGAAGGAAAATAAGGCCATTGTCTCTACTAGCGGAGAAGCTTAATAGCAATGCATTGTAGGCGAGCTCATTGGTGTTGGGCGGGACCAGCGCTGCATCCTAGAGCATTAGCGCTTCGTCCTTGTCAAATCATTCCCACATTTGTGTACATGCTCTTTGCTTGCGCAGCACTGCACTTTTTCTTGGGTGAGGGCTTAATTCCGACCAGAAATCCCGTACCTTGCTTTTAAGGGCATGCCCCGGGATGCTCATAAAGAAACCCAGGTATGCAAACCAACAAAGGAAACTAATGTGACTCTTGCACACGAATTTGAACGCATTAGGCGAAATGGGCCAGCAAAGAAGAAAAAATTCATAGAATCTCTCGAAAACGCCTATGTTGAAGGAATCTTCCGCGGGAAAAGCTCCGCCTTCATTACCACAGGAAACGATACCTTGAAAGAATCTTCCACGGAAAGAGTGATCATTTTGTCTTGTGTGTGGGATTAGTTTTATCGAAACCAACGGTTTTGTTCCGTTCTTTTTGCTATGTTCATGCTAGGGACCTAAGGTATCGTTTTTCTGTGGTGATGGAGGCGGACCTTTTTTCGTGGAAAATTCCTTTGAGGCGTGCTCGCCTCAGCAATGCAGCTGTGCTAAGGCAATGAGGGAGTGAGTACGGAGAGGAGAGTATGAGGGGAGAGAGCACAACAAATGAGATGGCACAGACAACAGCCTGAAATCATTGCAGCTGCTGCAGCTTACTTTGCAAGGCCCTAACGCCCTTATGTTTTCCATGCACGGGAGTGCTACATCTGTAGTTGTCCCCCAGGGTCTTACAGACCGAGGGAATTGTTCTCATGACTTTTGCCTGAGGTGCGCCTTCAAATCTCCATGTATTCTCTTCTACTGAAACCCTACTGGCATTTGAATGCGATATGGTGTACAACGACATACAGGGGCGAAACATATACCACTTTTGAAAACCAAGAAGGAAATAGTTTGCCGCCATCGGGAGCCGAGGACAGAATAGTTTTTCGCAATTTACCGATTCATGTCGATTCAGACTATGCGAATCTAGCGAATCGCTGTATTCGCAAGGTTCTACATCGGTCTTGTAGTGATGTCACTTATGAGTTATGGTTAGCACATACATCCTCCACCTGTAGCAGAAACTATCTGTACATGGGTTTCACCTTGTAGTGGTGTACGAGCTTGGAGCGAAATCGCAATCCTTCGGGATAGGGCTGCGCCAAAACCCCATACCGATTCCCGTGATAAAGAACCCGAAGTGTTTAAGCCCTGGGTGGGACGGCGCTCTCCTTGAGCAACGGTAACGCCCTGGTAAGGATATCCCGTAGGACGAAGAATACCACGACCACTTCTTGTAACTGCCTTAGTCCCCTACAGGCTGCCTCTGCCCAGTCCGGTAGCGCTGGATCAGCAAACAGCCAAAGGCGAGGAAATCTCAGGGTTGTAGGCTACCAAAGGAGGCGGACAAAAAGGCTACCGAAGGAGGCGATAAACCACGACCACGACCACTACAACTGTAGCAGAAAGCAAGAGACAAGAAAAGTAGTAAAAATATGGAAGCACTCCAAAAAACTTTGAGCCCACTAAGTAAAACATCCAGCAGGGAATGTCTTCTGGCGCTCATTTCGTTGGAGGGGAGGGGGAAGGTGGGGTGGGGGTGAGGGGCGTTCCCGTCAGCGGGCCACGTACAACACTTCGGACTGAGTCTAAAAGAGGAGGAGGGATTCTCTGGGAAAACATGAGCATTTAATGTTCCCCCTGGGATGGGATGCTTCCTTTAATTAGGATGTCCTTCCCCAGGACATGAGACCCTTCTCGATTTATTTCATGATGAAGGTGAATGATGAAATGAAGATGAATACCAGACGAGAGAGCCTTCACCAGACTAGTCAGAAAGACAACTGGCGGGTAACGAAACAAAAAAAAACAAAAAAAAACAAAAGGAAACAATCATTTAACAAAAAAATATAGGAGCGGAAAGCCATGTGTCCGAATGCGCGAAAGCTGCAGTCATAGACGAAGTCCGATGCCGCCGGATCTCATTATAAATGATGGATCTGAAAGGAGTTGCGCAAAATTGTGCCACGCTTGACGGCTAATAAAGCCGATACCTCTCCCGAAACCCTATTAATATTTCTCAAGTATAAATGCAAAACAGAATTGATTTTTACAGCGGCTGCCTCCCTGGCCCTTCGACAGCTACGATCTCGATCATAACGTCAAGAGTGGAACGGCATTCGTAAGCGATTCGAGTGTAAAATATCAATAACTGAACAGAACCGCGAGAATGCTCAAACTTGATGCCGTTAATGGGTTTTCATGGATTGTTGACACAGATGTGTGAACGAAAGTGTGAGGATCGAAGCACAGGTGGTTCGGTGGTGATGGCGAGCGAGTGCGACGGACGTTTTTTCGCCGCGTCGACCACCACGTGTGTTCGCACACTTCGAAGTTGCTGGCACAAAGAAGACGAACCGGATCGGTGGTACAGCATCCTTTACAGCTCGGTTGTGATTTTCGAGGGTTACTGACACTATTCGGACTATATTTGACTTTGTGAAGGACGCCAGAAGTCTGCGGAATGCTACACAGTGACGTCTGATAAAACGTGTATGATAAGGAGTTCAGAGTAAGTAAATTATGCTCTATAGGAAAGACATTCATGGACTGAGTTCTAGTTCCTCAGAAGCTTGAGATGGCCTCGTAGACTAAAAGCTCCTACAGTTAACCGGGGAATCGGACCTTAAACCATTTTTTCACCACTTTTTGGCCTTCACAGGGCTAATCAGCAAAAATAGACCACGGTCTGATAGTCCTCGCAAGATGCACAAAACCTTTCTAAAAAGCGCTTCACACCTCTGAAAGACCCTTCTTGTAAGATCTTTCCCTGGTAAGAGCTTGCAGGTTATTCAGGGTTTTCTCGCTTTATTTGCATGGTATCCTTGTTGAAAGTGCCCCTTTCTGTTCGCGTACTCTTCGTAGAGGTGTCTGTAGGCAAGCACTGATGCTGCAATGAAGTCGAACGTTTTTCCAGCTTTGCTGTGGGAAAGGGCAAAAGAACAAACTGGACAGGAAGTTGCTCCAGCGACCTTCTGGCTATGCAACCTAGTCAACCACTTCATACCCACTTGAGCTTCGCTCAGAGAATCATTTAACAGCTATCAAAAGGAGTTCTAAGCTTGGCGTATTCAGAAGAATACGATGATGTATACCTTACTGCAAGTAGCCGGTCGGACCGGTTGACCTTCCTTGATAATATTCCAAAACCAATGACAACCTTTTTCTCATAATTACTGAGGAGTTTTGCAATGTGTAACACACTTTCATTTGGTAGGAGGTTCACATCGAATATCCCCTCCTAAACTTTTTTACTCAGTATTTTTATTTTATATTTATTTATTTATTATTCATTTACGGTCGCAACATTGGTCAGCCACCTCAAATTGGAAAGCCACTAGTACAGTGAAGGAATACGCGTGATAAGCAGGAAGGGGATGGACTTTGACGCTGTGTCAAAAATAACTCCTGTCGCGATATCGAGGGGTACGACTGACAGCAAGCCAAGAAAAAAGTGACTATAATCGCTATGCCCTTTCATAGGGTCTAAAGAACGGCAACGTTCCATCAACAAGGACTGGATCATGAAAACATTGAACAATTTCGTGATGCGCTTCTATGCGTTGCTCTTTACTCGACAAGGGACAGAAGCAGGACGTAAAGCAATGACCAATTTCTTTTTGAGGTCCGCCATGCAATTTGGTTAGCTGTTTGGATTGGTACCGGCGTTGGAATGGTTTCAAGTTCTGGTACCGTCCAAAGGAAGGCTTATACTCTTGTTCTCCCCTTATCGAAAACAAAACAGACTCTAGCATCTGCGTTGCTCAAGCCGTACTAGATTTGGCATTGGCTGTCTAGGGCAGGACTACGTAGATCCGAGGCTCAACAGACTCGTGGAGTTTTGCCGATGTGAAGGACGTGAGCAACAATTACACTACTTCTGACTTAAAGGCAAAATTCAGGATTGAATTGATGAGGTGGTCTACCCAAATGTGAAAGTATGAGTAGGAGGTGGACCACCATTGGAAAAAAAAGGTAAAAAAATGATATTATACAGAGGAAATAGAGCTTTCTACCCTAAGCTGCGGGGTAGCTCAAAAGATCGGCAGAGTGATGAGAGATAATGTGAGCGCGGAGAGTGGCAGACAATTCCGAGTCAAGAGAGCATAGCAGATCACCATTGCGATGCAGGCAAGATATCGAACGGTGGGTGGGGCGAGCCTCAACTGGTGGCGCGAGCCTAAATCCTTGGCGGCTAGCGTCTTCATGACGCGTTTTGATGCAGGAACGTGGCGCTTCTTCTGCATCTGCGTTCCACGCACTTCTAACCACTCTAAGGGCTTATTAGGTGGGTCCGAGCCCGAATTTTGCCTTTAACAGGGAGTATGTATTTAAAGACGGCATCGTTCCTATTTTTGAACATACCGATGGAGGAGGTTTCATTCTTTTCTCGCTTTGATAACCGAGATTGAGAGAAGAGGCAAGAGGTCTCTGCAAGTGATCCGTCAGCACGATGGTTGTGATCGCTCTGATTCACAATTCTACATTTCCACTTATTTCCTAGCAAGCACCTTAATAATGGAGAACTCATTATAAAGTGATCTTTCCGGAATGCGCCACGCACTCAGCTTTTAGTTTCTTGGAGGATTCCGGGGTACATGTTTGCGCCCAACACAAATAATAGATGTGGGCATCCTACTTTTATCAATTCAGTACTTCTAAAAATGTCTGCTCTCAGTTACTCTCTGCACAAATTAACAATTGAGAATTGGGTAGCTTCACAAGGGTTCGATCCCGATTCTCGTAAGCATGGTGAGGGCTAACAATGTCTGCACCTTGGGAGTTCCCGGGCTTGTGCGAAGGTCTTGGAAAAATTCATGAAGGAGCTTCCAGGAGCAGATCCTTTGACGGAGCTGCGACAGCCTTCTCATTTTGAGCGTTATCTTTTGATGTAATCACTCTTTCTGGCTTCCCCAGCTTGGAATGCTAGAACATATTCTATTCCTTATAGGACATATTCCAGCTTCCCTTATACTATGGAGAAATAAGGGGCTATTGGGCGAACACCAGGCAAGGTTCGAGCTGCTTTCTGCTAACCCCGTTCGGAACCATCGTTCCGATTTGTGGAAGGCCATGATTGATCAGATTGACGGGTACCCCTATAAGCGGATTATCGCATTGTCAGCAATCCTGTAATGCTGTGAGCGGCAAAAAGTGGCAAAAGAAGACCTGTTCGGAATGTGTTCAGATGCGATTATGGTAGAATTGAAGAAGCGATTACGATAAGAAGAAATCATCGGGGGTCGCATGCAGCACATGAAGCAGTTACTTGGCTGTCAAGGGAGTGAGGTGTGGCGCTTCCATGACCAAAGGTGTGCTGGTTGTTGTGCAGTACATCGAAAGCACTCCGCCTCCAAAAGCGACTTG
>KZ345023.1:379170-398712 GCA_002352805.1 Teladorsagia circumcincta
TTGGTAGCGGCACCACTGCAGCACAGTTTGGCATGGTGCTACCAAACGGTGGCGGTGAACTCATTCATACGTTCGCTCTCCGTTATCTGTTACCCACACATGAGTGAAACCAACGGCCAAAAATAGGAGTCCCGTTTTGCATTCCCAGGCGGAATCCTATGCTTTTTTGTACGCTGACGTGCCATTAGCAGCCTGACGTCCCTTCTAAACTCATCTTAAAATTCTTATGCAACTCGCAAGTCGACTATAAGACTCTATAGCTTCACATGTCGATGGGGATCCGAATTTCTTTCTCTTAAAACCGCTATAGAAATTACTCCTCCCAAATTCTTGTTTTTCGAGCGAGTGTACAAGAGAAAATCGTTGAGATTTGACTAGTATTTGTTATTGTATTAAATAATTAACTGTGTTTTGTATTTACATCTTACGCTTGATTTATGCTACGTCTTGAACAATAAACAATAAACGGTCTAGAACCTATCTATTCGCTGCCTTTGAGCAGCTCAAATCTTGGAGAATCTAATGTAAGAAAAATAAAGCTCGACTATCGTACTACCTGTACTTGGAATAGGTAATGTTCATGTCAGGGCAATGGTATAGATACGTACACATATTTATAAATAGCCTCTCCGAGCTAAGGGACGTGATTTATCACGAAGCTGGGCAAGTGAAGGATAAACAACGTTTTTGATTAATATGGTGAGGAGGAGAAGGGAACTCCCGTGGGGTCACTATGTGTCACTTCAATATTAAAATTCCGGGTTAACTGACGAGCATCACACCCTAGTTGAATAAGGGTGCCGTAAATATCAGCCGCTTTCCACGAATCAATTTTGTTATAGCGCTAGGTACGCATACAATCGGCTCTGAGACCCTTTGCAGTTTTTATGGAGCATTTTCGTACAACGAAAAATTACAGACTTCAGCGGTAATAGAAGTGGTAAACTCAAAAGGGGATTCACGATAAAGACGAAGGTTGAAGAAGGGGAAACCTACTTACAAGGGAGGCCTTTCAAGAACTGGAGCGCTTTTCCGAAATAGCTTCTTCTTCCTTGGTAGAGACTCATGCGAGGAGCACAAAAACAGGGCTCGTTTTCCCTGAACGCTTCTGGGTAGGTCAGGATGCTGGAAAACAGATGGTCCAAAGTTCGATCCTTCGTGATGACTAGATTTTGCAATTTGTGTTGGCACCTGTGTCCAAATAGCACCAGCGTCGATTATCATGTCACCCTCGTAATGTGGCGACAGAGGTTCCACAGAGTATGCAAAAATTTGTCACCACGGGGGATTGAACATTGCACCATTTCTTCAATACTGTTTTGAGGCTCCCAGAAGTGTTCGGGTGAGCCTTTACGACATGTAAGGAACCTTTTTTTCAAAGCGCTAAGTGATCTGAAAGGCCTTCCTTGTTAGTGGAGAGACACGCGAACCTCCTAATGACCGGACCAACACCCGATTCGTATGAAGAATTGCCCCCGACGATCTAGCATGGTCTTTCCTGCGGCGCAGCTGGCGTGCTATTGGCCCCGAGCTCCCCCCCCCCCCTGCGTTGTCTCGTAGATGACTCTCTAGCGCTTCAGCAGAAGGAGCGTTAGCGTTAAAGAGGGCACCGATGAGACTTGTGTCAGCGCAAATCCATGGGGAAGCACGGGTTCTTTCATCACCGACCATCGCTAACTTAATTTCTAATAGGCTGCTTTTCATCGTGAAATCTGCCTTCGAAAAGAATCCTACGAAACGTTAGGGTGATGAAGAAGGGAAACATACTTAGTTGAAAGGAAGGCGGGCTCTCCAAGAATGCGGTACAATGCGTGCCTCCTTGCGAAGAGTATACACAGCTTTCTAGTGAGACCATACCCACGCCGCTTGCGCCGCTGCCCGCCCACTTTATCGCCGTGAAGGGAGAAGCATCAAAAGAAGCGGGAGAAGCAAAAAAACATCAAAAGGTCTATATTGTGAGCTCCTCATCTAAAGCCGAGAACTGGACTTGCCAGCAACGCGTCAATCCAGCTCTTCTATCAGATGAGTTTCTTTTCCTCCCCACACTGGCGATAATATGAATAATCTACTACATAAAAAAGGGAGAGTATTCTTCATAGAGACGGCTGAAGGGGTAGTTATCAATTGGTTGGGCAATTATTCTCAAAAAATAGGGATGGGAAATTATGATCAGAGAAATGTCATCTGATTTTGAGCGAAGATGATCGATGAGAACCACATTAAGGGAATCGAACCAGTTCAATGTGGTTAGTTCAACCAGTGCAACATTTACTTTTATGCACCTTTCACGGTAATTCCAATCTCTCGACATTCCGCCGACTGGGGAGCAAAATACACGAGGGAATTCGAAAGATGGATGCCTACCTGCGATAATACATTTTTTAGAAAATCTCCGCTGTGAACAATATAGACAATGGGGGAAAACAGGTGTTCTTGATCAGAATCTACTTGAAGCTTTCCTGACCACGGGTCAGAAAATGCAGACTCCACAATGGCAATGTCAATGAGCCGATTCACAATGACAACGTTGTACTCCGATAAAATGAGGAACAGGGGCCGAAGTAGCCAGATTCCACTTTGGAGCAAAGGGTCTTTGAGACTGTTGGGGCAAAGACTGAAGTAAATTTTAGCAAACGATTGACTGCTTTCTGGCAAACCATGTTCAGCAGAGGAAAACCAGGAAAGACTCAGCACTGCTCTGTGAGCCTGTCAAGGAAGTTGTGGGCGATCAGCTCGGTCCGGGGTTCGATTCCCCGTGAACACAGGATTTTGTCTCTAGGTAGGCGCTTCCAAATTGGTGCCATGTGGTGTCAACAAAAGTAGTGTATGTCGTATCCGTAATCGCACCATGGGTATCCCTTAAAAGTAGGCTTCTAAATGTCCACATACCGAGATAGCATTCACAACCAACTTCGACCATATATAACTTCCTTGTCAGCTTCATATAAAAGTTTTGGTCCCCACATTTTAAACTAGCATTCCGGATTATCGACTCACTTCTGTTTCAATTCAAAGTTCTATCGGAAGTTGAAAGCGCCTCCTGGTAAAATGCTCTTTCCCACTGTGGCTTCGATAGTTGGTCCACCCTCGAGACCCTCGAGCTAACCTTTTTCAGTGATCCGCTCAACTGGGACATACAGTACCGTGCAGTGAAGTATTCGTTTTCACTTTCTTGAACGTAACTCCCTCGAAACTCAAGCTTCTGCTCTGAATCTTTCACCATTGATGCACATGACTAAAAGTGATAAGGGAGCGAGCCAGTGGCGGTCGAGGTGGCTTGGAAATTTTTTTTTAGAATTTTTTAAATTTTTTTGTCAAATTCCATTTCCCTTGTTCAAACTTCAACCCTTTCAAATTTTTAAACCAGCAACACAACATCCTGTGTAACAACAGATATAGCAATTACAACTCAACATTCTGTTACAAAAAACTTCTGGTCACTGACGGCTTGACATTAGCGTGGCATGGATTTGATGGGCTTGCCGATCTTGTCGTGGGGGATGTTTTCCTATGTGGTCGTCAGTTGAGGGAACTTCTCGTGCTCCCTGTGAGCCGGGGTGTTAAACTTAAAGCTCCAGTTCATCCCATAGATCTTCGATAGGGTTGAAGTTGGGGGACCGCGAGCCACAGCAAAAGGGACGATGTTGATGTGGAACCACTTGGTGAACAGCTTTCGATTTGTGCTTTGGGTAATTGCCATGTTGTAAAATGAACCCACTTTGGGCAATACGGCTAGATAACAGTCTCTATGATGTTGAAGTAGATTTTGTAATCTATGTCACCCTCGATATAATGAAAGGAACCAACTTCCTTGCCACCGAAGCTGTCACGCACCGTCACCGCAAAGCTGCCACTCTTCACAGTCGGTAGCCAATGCCTTGGATGTTATCTGGTACTAGAAGGATGTTGCACAAACTTGATTTCATCCAAATTTTTTCCGATTTCCCAAACAGCAAAAAGTTTGATCCATAACTCCAGACGACCTTTCGCCACTGCTGTTTTTGTGAGCATGAGCCCAATCGAGAGCCTCTCGCGATTCCCGGCGGTAATCAGCGGTTTCTTCACTGGGTGGTGTCAAAACAGACCAGCATCTCACAGACGACATGTACCTTCTCTAAGGATAGGTTTGAACCTTCGTGGTTCGATGCTTGGCGGCGGATGTCAGCTGCAGTGAGATGCAGACCACTACTTGCAAGCCGAACAATGTTTCTGTGGACCAGACGTGAAGACATTCTCGCTGCTCCTGGGTGTTTCCTGACTCCAACAGACCCGGTGTCCTTGAATCTTTCTCAGATCGTTTGAACGCATCGTACTGGAACTCCTTAAAGTAGGGTAGCTTGGCTAGATTTTGAGCCTCCATGGGAGCTGAGAATGTTATCGTCGACCCCGTCCTTCGGCAATCACAAACTCTCAAATGTCTTGATATGGCCCTAGTAGTTCATAATGCACATGAAAGTGACTCAAATCAGCAAAAACTCGTGTAACACTTCACACGAAAACTCACCAATTATGACAAGTGGAAATGGGAGTGGCATACAATATCCGAATATGGCACCGTTTTCAGTTAGAAAGGGAGCTGCTGCAACGTTACACAAGTACAATGTCACCAACTATTCGGTGCACCAACTTTTTAGATTTCACCCCAAAAGCTTGAGTTCTGAGGGAGTTACGTTCAAAAAAGTGAAAACGAATACTTCACTGCACGGTACTGTAAGTGTTCATTCAGCGTATAACACCTTTTTTTTCCAAATTCTGGTTTTTTTTCCCGTCAACCACAGCGTTAGACTCATTTCTTCTGTGAATCAAAAGTGAAAAGAAAAAGATAGTCATTGCTTAAAAAAATAAAATATAGAGAGAGAACCGTCAGGCTTGACTGATCGTTGGTGTTTAGGTAGTAATCTTATATTGCAGCAAGATGTAAGAAGCGAAACGAAAGAGGTAAGTGTGCAGAAACCAGTTCTTAGCAGAGAGATAACTTTGAATTGCAAGAAAGGACAATATGAAATGATACCACTTTGGATACCACTAAATGCGTCGTTCTTGATTCTCTGCGAGATTTTGAAGACGAAGTCGGTTTTCGGAGTGCTATAGGAGCATGAGATCCTTAAAAAAAGGCTGAGGCTTTTTTTACCCTGTTAAGTAACCACGGCGCTATCAACATTTCTACAATCTTCAGTGGATGTCGAAAGTGTGGTGTATTTTGATTGTACCAGATAACATATGAGCACGCGATCCAGTAACTAATGCAAACAAAAACATGACGGCTGAACCAGATGATGAGACTAGTTTCAAGAGTTGAACTACAATAGTTTTCTCTTTTATTTTCTTTCCCTCCACCTGCGTAAGGCTGCTCTAGATCATTGACCTTGCAAGCTTCACTTCGAAATCGGATCCTAACGAGGAATGCTTGGTTGGTCAGTCCGGCCATTTGTGATGAGGTGTTGTCCGCTATACTCGCCATGCGACGCTGAGCTCAAATCCGTTTTCGGTATCTGCGGAACGATTCTCTGAAAGAAGTTACGAGGGGTTTTTCCACAGTGGCGCCCCATACAGAGTGTTTCAGAAGTATGTGGTCACCTCAAATTGCACATTGAGAAGGTACACAAATGATTTATATAGATGGGTTATCGACTACGAGGAATCGATTTAGGAGCGTTTTGTAGCGAGAAGCCTCTTGGTTACCTTTCAAATGCGCAAACTGAGGTGTCCACATACTTTTGAAACGCACTGTATAGGGTGTCACTGTGAGAAAAATCCCTCATAACTTCTTTCAAAGAATCGTTCCGCAGATACCGGAAACGGATTTGAGCTCACCGTCGCAAGGCGTTCACAGCGAACTACACCTCATCACAAATGGCCGGGCTGACCAATTGAGCATTCCTTGTAAGCTATTTTTTACGGTGAATCATTTGGATACTGTAACAATGAGTTTGGAGTCTGTGTAACAATCGTAGCACTGGCGACGGTTTATAGCAACTTACACTCGCCATAGGGGAGCTGGGGAGGGGTGCACAAATTGAGCGATATGATTACCTATCAACCCAATGTGATTTGACAAGTGCATGAAACCTGCAGTGTAGCCATGTACTCTGCATTCGATGCAAACATTTCACCATACCTTTTTATAAGAAATGGACGTGTTACACTGGAAAAACTCTTGGAACTGAGGATATCAATCAGGGTCTGCCGCCCTTATGGTTAGTGCGAAGATCAACGAGGGAATCCTATTTGCCCAGTGGAAGGGTAGA
Source organism: Teladorsagia circumcincta (assembly GCA_002352805.1). NCBI lineage: Eukaryota > Metazoa > Nematoda > Chromadorea > Rhabditida > Trichostrongylidae > Teladorsagia > Teladorsagia circumcincta. The sequence continues at coordinate 385,419 of KZ345023.1, forward strand.
CTCGTGGTAAGCTCGAGTGCTATTCACATGGATTCGAGTAAATATATTAGTTGATTCCATCCAGTTCGAGTGCAAATTTGAAGGCACCAAGGCGTGGCAACTTTGCAGCAGACTTTCAACAACCGCTGAATGAAACTGAATGGCGCGTCCCAGAGCAGGAGTTGTTACTGAATTTTCATACTGCGGTAGGCGCAAGCAAACAGATTTTTCCAGAGAATTTCGATGCCTCAAGACCAAACCAGAGTGAAAGAAAGTGCAATGAATCAGGATTGGTTTCTAGAGTCCTAATAGGAAACAAAGGGAGGGCGTTAGAAATGCCTTAATTTTCTAGCGTATGCCATGAAGCGCTGATCCTATGAATCTTTATGATTTTTACCGCGTTCGTATCCCGATTTTGAAGAAACTTGTGGACGTATGGAAGTTGAAAATTCGCGTTCAGGAGAATGGCCTATACGGATCGTGCCCGTGTTAAATGACTCCCCTATATCCATGTCTTTCTGCCATCGTTTATACCACTTGGTTGTCACGAGATAGTTTTGCACACCGAGACCGAGAAATGAAACCTTCTTTACCTCTACTGAGTGGAATTCTGCCTTGCGTTATATCATTTCAGCCAAGGTGTTAGCAATCCAATTGAACGAATTGTGCAATTTCAGAAAAGGGCTTGCGATACTGAATTTTAATTAAAAGAAAAAGTAAAAAGAACAGGAATTGAAGCGCATAATTTTCCAAATAGGCTCCGTGGAGCATAGACGATTTAGTCAAGGATATGAACAAAAGAACACTCAACTCAACAGAATTCCGTATTATTTTGACACCCTCTGGAGATAGAGCGGTTGCTATCTGGAGCTATGAATGTACTGAAATTACGGTAACAACATAAAGTGGTCAAAGTGGTCATAGGAAAGGAAGAGGGCCAGGGAGGCACATGTGAACACCAACAATATATTCATGGGAACTTACTAAACAAAGTACAACATCACTTCTCCGACTGGGCGCTGTCTGCATTCATACCTGAGTGAAGTCATGCCGGGAACGCATCGTGCCTGTTGTGTAGGTAGGGTGACATCATGCTTGTCCTAGGATTTTCTTTGTTCATCGATGCTTTACTGATACTTGCTGCAGCCCACCGTCTTCGTAGACTCCGTAAAATAGCCTACTTCCTTTGAAATGAGAGAGTAGGGTTGACACTCCTTTAATGTCGTGAATTTCGGAAAGTTATGGTACACCGATATTGCACAATATTTGCTTTGTGTGCTGTCGGTCTATCTTGCTGATGTGCCTAGAGGTTTCTCTCCGGGTTAACTTCAGTAAGGTGCACTTATCAGGCTTTAAGGGAATCGAGGTGTTCTTGTTGCGTTCTTGTTACCGTAATATCTGACCACTCTGTATATTTTTACACGTTCATCTTGTAGTAGGCTTAAAAATTCATTTACAGGACCCAACGACTTCAAAAGGAAAAGATGTTTAGAGCTCGCAAAACGGTAAACTAAGGAACGTGTGTGAGCGTGAACGATTCTTTTATTGACCCAGATGATTAAAGCTCACATGCGAGTAGGCCGTGAACTGCCCATTCGTGATCATCAGCAAACAAGGACTGTGGACGCGTGTAGTGACTGATCAAGGAAAATCTTCGATGGGGAAAAACGGATAGAATGAAAACGACTGACTTTTGAAGACCACGCAAAAGGTAGTAAAACTCAGTGGCCTCCATTAATTTGAGCGTATCGAATGCGGTGCGCATCACACACAGTAAAAGTTGTTGGCGACCAAATAGTTTTTTGCGTGGTCCAATTATTTCGCTTTCTCATGAATAAACCCCCGGTAGAAAGTCGTAAATTGAATGCCATGAGATAAGTCACTGAAATGAAAACTGCCCTGCAGTTTAGCAAAAACAGACGGAATTATTATAGTAGCAGTGTAAATTCGTCGTATTTTTGCACTTGTTTTTTGACAGCGATTCGATACGTTTTTAGTTACTTTGACAATAGTAAAAAATTGCAGGAAAGTGAATATTCTCTCAAGTAAAAGTTCACCCAGTGAGTGGAGACCAAAACAGACGAGTGAAGTCAATAGCTCAAAATGGCTCAAAGATGAGGCGAGATACACTACTATGTTCCCTCCCATGGGAGGTCCGTCACCGATGAATCGTTTTCTGAATGGAGGAGGAAACAAATAGCCCGCGAAAAAAGGCTGGGTGTGTTTGTTGTAAAGAAAGCCATTATTGAGAGTATCGAACGTGAACCATAGCAAAACGTTCCAATACTTCTTCGATTTGCTATTACCATATCGTCACCCATTTTCTATTAGGGGTTTCAAGAAATTCTGTCGCTTTCTGGCACTCCACAGTTGCATGCTTCATTTTCTTCAAAACCCAGAAAAACTGTCACCAGTGTGGACATCATTTTGAAGGGCTTTCCCTGCTCTATCGAAGCTTAGCTTAACCTTTTTCTGAAACTTTTTTTCGAACTTTTACAGCGGCTTGGATGCGATATACTCAATGAGCAAGTTGGTATGATTCTCCTTTTTTCTGGTTTTGAATAGACCTGAAAGTAGCGGGAGCAGGTTGAGTTATTAGCGATGCACTTGGCTTAGATTCGTGCGGAATATGCTACATAGCAGCCGTTCAAAAAGCTATTGTAGCGAAAGCTGGAGGCTTGGGTATAACGAGAGTAGTGCTTGGACATCGGACGTTGCCACACATCAGCCAAAAGTTCTGATTGAAGCACTAGTTTGCAGGACCATTGAAGAAGTACTGCTCCACCTGGGCGTGGTTTGTAGGGCCAAGTTATGCGGAAACAGCTGCGGAGTCCATAGAAATTGATGAGGCATGCCGCGTCAAATCACCAAATCAAAAGGTCATCCATCAATTTCTAGCTAGTTTTGTGTGACGAAAGCGACTTGTTTTACACTGACATGCGACGTACAATAATGAAAAGATCTTTTTTCCTACAGCTCACGAAGCTTTGCTGAATAGGTCGACAACGAACTAGCTCCGCAAACTTCGCAAAACTTAAGCTGTGCTCGAGGAGGGTTATGGCAACTTTCATAAGGTTAGCGGCTGGCCTAGCTCTTCGGAACCAGGTGGAAACGTAACAGTGGGGAGGGGTGTCCACCCAAGAGGCCCACCACGCGGCGAAGGAAGAGCCGCACACGCAGCAAAGGACGAGTCGCAGCGCGTGCAATGCGATATGAGTCGTGGTGTGGTACACCCTATTTGATCTGACGCCTAACCGCTACATTATGTATCTGCGTCTGCGTCTCTTCCTTCGCCGCGCGATGGGAACGATCCACGCTGCCGCTGGCAAGGTAAAGCGCGATACTACCTAAGACTCAGGAGCTGCGACGTAATTTCCTACCTCACCGTAGTGTACTTCCCTGGTCAATCCCTGAACAGTTGCCACTTCCTCCGTACCTTCAATCATCATTTTTCCGCTGAAATTATTCAGCGGACAATTTCAATTCGCCTAAAGGTCGCCCGCTTCCTTGGCCTGCATCCGCCCACAGCTTGGGAGAGGAGCATCGAGAAACGTTTTGGAAACAAGCAGTCGACTTATGTCAGATATACAACTGACATGGATTTCTAAACAGAAAGAAATAAAATCAAGATAAAAATAAGAGAAAGTGCTGCGGGACCTCCTTACCTACCTAATGATCCCCTTTCCCTAAGATCTTTGTTGATACATCTGCATTTACCAAACTGTGGCAAACAAATCACATATTGCACTGCATACTGTAAGGCTTAAACGCACAACCCATCGCAGAAGTTGTGTGAACGATTCCCTGCGCTCTGTGTGATAGATCCCTAGCGATCCCTAGTGGTATTCCCATGCACGGAGACGAAGGTGAGTGAGCCCCCGACCTAACTTAAGGGCAAACCCTTAACCTGAGCGTTCTGGGCGGATTCTTCTCATTTCTTCTTTACTACCGGCCCAGTTCGCACCAATATATTCAAATTCTTGTGCAAGAGCACACCAATTTGAGCCTGGGGTGTGCCTTTAAATCTGTAGACCACAACCGCAGTCAGAAATGGCAACTGCGGATATACTAGGCCTTGTCCCCATGACGGGAATAGAATTGTATTTAGCTGCACTTGTATCCAAAAGATCAGAGCAACAAAGTTTGGAGGGTGGCCGCGAAAGAAAAAATTTGGAATTGAAAAATCCAGCAGAAAAATCGTCGCGTGCGAATAACACTGGAATTGTTCACGGAGACAACGTGAGAAAAGCTAAGTACATGTGAAGCTTGAGCAATTATTCCGGCCGCACGTACTACTATAGAGTGTCGCAACATCTCTGGATAGATGAAGACCAAAATATTTCCTAGCATACTCGCTCAATAATTTGCATTAAGGGAACGGCAGGGGAGCAACATTCCGAGCTTATTGCATTCGAATTCTATCTGCACAATTGAAAATTATGCAGTAGACATAACACAAAGTATGCAAATGAAAACGATGTGTTAACAATGCAGTGGGAAAGTATTGATTTGCTTCATTCAAAAGAGCATCAGCCCATTGTATACAGGCCTGGGTAAAAAACTTTTTGCTCATGGCGTCTATCAGCACTTGTTGTAGCAAGGTTTTATGTCAGTGATGGAAAGTTAGCGGAGAAGAATTTCTTAGATGTTCCACCCCTCAATATGTAGAATCAGACCCTCCTTCACTGCCGTCAACGTCCCCAGAATATGAAGTCATCACCATCGCCGTCGAGTTCAAGGAGGGCACCAGTAATTGCTCCAGCCTGAAGTAGCTAACAGTAGTTTTCAATGGCGAGCAGTCTCATAGTGACAGTAGCTCTGATTATGCGAGACACTAAAGAATAGTACTTCAGACAAACACAAACTGGCCCACGATCCATCGAAAAATTCACTGAGCTGCACCCTTCCACTATGCTTCCAAGCAGATTCTTCTGGTGTCGCCCTTGAAAATCTATACTAGAGTTTTTCAATAAAACCGAATGTGCTCTTCCAACTCACTTCGTAACGTAAGAGCGTCGCTCTGGGTATAGTCAGGTGGGATTAATTGAGTACCCTCGAGTAGGATCTCATCCAGTGGAGCACTAAAATCTGGAGATCATTACTTTTTTCGTTGCGGTCGAATAGCTTCGGGGTAGGTTGTGGCTTTCACACCACTGGTAGCCATCGCCGGTCCCGTGTGGATGTTCGCAGGACATCCACTTATCTTCCTGAGCGATCATCAAGTCTGTCCATGTCTCGTTCCTTTACGGTCGAGAAGTTCTTGGCACACATCGACCGGCACTCAACGCCGGTGTTCAGTTATTACGATAAAGGGTGTATGCGGCATGGAAGTAAATGCATTAGTGGAAGCAGTGGTCAGGGGCCAGAGGGTGCGATATGTGGTTTTTTCGTGGCTCAAGGTGCTCTATTCGCAGAACGCTGGGCTTGCCAATTCTCCCTGAGCTCCGCCTCCGCCTGAGATCCGCCTATCACTGGTTGTCAGCAGCAACATCGTTCGATTATCATTTTGAAAGGGTATCTCACCTAGAGCGCCGTATCACACAGCTTTTGTGTGGAAAGCGTTATCACAGAGCATGGTGTTTGTTGGCCTGATGATGGCTATCAGGTTATCACGTGAAAACGACTCCTCACTAGGTTGCTAGATCGTCCCATGTCGATGGTCAACGGGCAGGGAAACAGGCCTTATTGTGCGCGTACTAGGCGGATTTTTTCGCTTTTTCCGCTAGAAATGCTTAAGTCAGCATCCCCACTTTTACTGTAGATCCAATTAATCCCATCGTAATCTCTCGCTTTAAGGAGAGGGGCTAACTCCACCAAGCGCTGCAAGGACGCGACTTTTGCGCAGAATCCTATGGATGGTGGAATGGGGAGTGGCAAACGTCTTTTCCATTTTCCTCGAGCTTTGAGAGTGATTGCCTCGAGTGAAAGCTGGAAAAGTGCCGGTCTTGGAGGAACATGGTCTTGCTCCTCCAAGAGCTTTGTCGAGGCGAATCTCTCCTCTAGAGAAGCAAGCGCACACCTATAGCAGGTGTGAGGGGAGGGTGCACTGCTGCCCATCGACGACCATGACTCATTCGAGGCTTGAGTGGCGGAGGGACCAGATCCGTAGTAATGAAGCAGAAGGCGCCGGTAGTCGTACATAATTCAAATGATGATAACTCACTTCCAAAGATGAAGTGCCATACCGTTCTATTGTTTTGACGATCTATCGAGAGTGCCCTTTTCCTGCCCATTTTTCCGTGGCTCTGCTTCGGCGCTTTGTTGTCGCTCAGGGTTGCGAAATTATGACCAAAATTTTCTCAAAACTTTTGGGACACCCTAATATCCTACTATATATAATTCGTGAAGTATGTCTGTGGATGTGTGTGTCTGTCTGTCACGAAATTCGTAGCGCACGAACAGTAATCGTCAGCAGTTGATTCCAAGATATGATATAGGGGGCAGGGGGTCGGTCCTACCGTTGTCACTTTTCGAAAAATTTTAAAATTTCTACGACCCCCTCCTCCAATCCCAACCGGGTACGACCCCCCCCCCGTTGTTACTAGTAACAACTTAGGGTTGACCCTGATAGGGGGTGGGACGGGAACATGATTGGTGGGTGACAAAAAGTGATAACTGCTGATAAGATCTGATAAGGGGCGTTCGAATGCAAAAGTCACGGAATGCATAGCGAGCGTCCCAGTAGCAGTGAGGCGCCGTTTTGCAAATATTATCTGGGACAGGAACATATTTGATGAAGACCAGAAAATGGTATTAGCTGGGGGGGGGGGCATAGGGGCTGATAAATAGCGCTGGAAGGCACATGTCGCTGAAGTTCTTATCCAGATGTGCAATAAGAAATCGTAGTATTCAGACTACGATGTAGCGGGTGGGACGGGAACATACTTAATGGGGACCAGAAAGAAAGAAATAGTCTCATTTCTTCACAATTTCTCCGTGGTCCATTCTACCGCTAATCTGCCTACGCTTAGAATGGTCGGTGTCAGTGTAATTACAATTACAATTGGTATTCCTGCCTCATCGCAGGATAGGTGGTTATTCGACCGTCATTTCATCCCAACATCCAAGCATGGTAGACGCTGTTTACGCTGAGGGCTGATAGTAAGCAGCCCAAGTAATTGCAGTATTATCCAAAGGTTATTCGGCTGCTCGACTTTGTTAGTTTCAGAAAAATGATAGATGTTCGTTGCTGTTGATGCATAGCGAGAAATGACTGTTTTATCATCCGAATTCGTTAACACCATCAGCCGAACCCAATGAAAGCGCTATGTTACCTAACACAATAGCCCAATACTCACGTCAGATTCACTGGAGTCTACGCTAACATGCGCGCGGCAGCGAGCGGAGCAAAACTGGTACTATATCTAATTCGCCAAGTGTGTCTGTGTGTGTGTCTGTCACAAAATTCATAACGCGCGTACCAGCAGTCGTCAGGAGTTGATTTCAGGGTATGATAGGGGGTGGGACGGGAACATATTTGGTAGGAGACAGAAAGTGATAAGTGCTGATAAGATCTGATAAGAGGCGTTAGAACGCAGTGTCGTGAAATTCATAGCGCGCGTACCAGCAGTCGTCAGGAGTTGATTTCAGGGTATGATGTAGGGAGTGGGACGGGGACTTATTTGGTAGGGGACAGAAAGTGATAACTGCTTTTAAAATTTGATAAGGGCGTTAGAACGTAGAAAACACGAAGGCGCGCGGCTCAGCAACAGTGAGGCGCTCTCTTCCGACTATGATGTAGTGGTTGGAACGTTAACATATTTGATGGGGACCAGAAAATGATGATAGCTGATAGGGGCTGATAAGAAGCGGTGGAAGGCAGATGTCACTAAAGTTCCTACCCAGATGCGCGATAAGTAATCAACTTATTTCTTCGTGAATTCCCTGATCCATTCAATCGCTAATCTGCTCGAGCTTATTAAATGGTCGACCTATCGTAGGTACAGGAGGTTATTCTACCGCTATACCATCGCAACATTCAAAGCATGGTTATGTTTGCTGAAGGCTGATGATAAGCAACCCAAGTAATTGTATTGGTTATCCAGAGGTCATCGGCTGCTAGACTTTGTAAGGTCTAGATAAATGTAGATGTTATTGGTGTTGACGAACTGTGGAAAAACTACTGCTTTATCACCTGCTTTCGTTAATACCATTAATCAATCCGTAGAAAACAAACTCAACAATAGCCCGGTTATATTCTGTCTCCCTGGAGTCTGCGTTGACATGCGCGCGGTAGCGAGCGGAGCAAAACTGGTTTTGTAAAAGTGATAGAAAAAGAGCGCTATCAGAACTGGTGAATACTCTGTTTCGGGTCGTTACCAACCAGAACCTTTCGTGAAAGCTTGACTTCTATCAACAGAAGACAAGAAACTAAGATTCAGACACGTGGGCCGTCGAGGCAATCAGCGCTTTCACTGCGATTGTGCTGAAAGTAATCCGTCTGCCGCGAAGGTTAAGTCTCCGATCAGCGGAGCTGCTCTGATCCCGTGGATTATCGCTGTCAATGTCGTCTTCTTTAGTCTGACTAATCCATTTTCACGGAAAGAGCCGGTTACTGAAAGCAGGTTCAGTTTTGGGGGAAGGGTACTTCGTTGGTTATGGTTTTGATCAGGAGCGCCCAAAAGTATTCGACCAAATGGTTTTCCAGCCGTAACTTCTTTTGTGCTGATTCAATTTGGTTCCAATATTAATGTGTTTTGAAAGCAGGCCTTTCTTACAAAATCAACAGATTATTATGGAATAGGAGGAAGAATGAACAAAGAAAAAATATTTTGAGTATGACCGAATTTCAAGTAACATTCAAATTGTTGCAGAAATCTTATGACTCAACAAAACAATCAGTCGCATGATAAATAATATTTAGCTGGTTCAATACTTCGTCGATAACCTTCCGAAGTTGCTGAAATCTTAACAGGACCTAGTGTGGAAGTGGTAGATGAATTCACTCTCTACAGAGACAACTGCCTCCAATTTTCTTCAGATACGACGAGTTTCTCGTCCATAACTGCAGCTCCTTTACGTGCTTAAGGTTTTCTCACCCTTCCCATAGTGTTTCGATGACGTTCAGGACAAAGCTGCTGAATTCCTCCTTCCGTCAAAACACCCATGCCACCGAGATCATTCCTGCACAGCAGAGGTGTGATGTTTCAAGTGAATCTATTGCTCGAAAACGAGCTCACTACCTTACAAGTGCCATACTTCTTGAAGCGCAACACCTTCTATGTACAAGCAGATTAATACGCCCCACGTTCACCACTCTCGAATTATGTTGAGTTGTTCGTCTGCCAAGTATCAGGAAATGAAATGGGTCTGCGAACACCTGAACTGGGGATTCCCTCAAAGCTCTATCCTCATCTGGAGCGACGAAAGTAAATTCAGAATGTTTGGCGGGGACGGCACAAGGCGTTTTAATGGATCGTCGTAAAACATTTCAATCCAAAAAATCAGCTGCCATCCCTGAAATGGAGGCTCGGTTATGGTAGCCCGTAAACGACACTGAAGCAGTGCATAGGATTGGAGTGGTGAGCACAGATGTGATTCTTGACACATATATAATCCTTTTGTCCAAAGCTCTCGTTCTTCTGCAAGTCCAACCCTATGTCTCAGCCCAGATATTCAGAGCTGTTGAAAGAGTGGGGCTGGATGTGAAAAAAGAGTCTTGCGCGGTCATAGTTCCCACGGACCAACCAACGAGAAGAAAATTAGTGACTCCTCGTCCTAAGTCCGCTGAAATACATAGTGTGGTAGGTGTGCTTGTCGTCGTACGGCGCGTTGAAGACGATCTTCGAGTTAGGCTGGGTGTGGAAGCAGAATGGATAGCGTTCGTCCAGGCGACATCGACACTCAGCCTAAGCCGAAGAACGTCTTCAGTGCGCCATACGGCGACAAGACATCAACGCCTCGATGAGATCGATCAGCCGACACACTGGGTGAACCATCAAGTTCAACAATATTTGAAGCTTAGTATCGATCCTGCCTGCGGTGTGCTCGACCCCAAGAAAGCCACCCTTATGGCTGTATTCTGTGCTGTATTCGACTATGGACATGACGAAACTAACAACGACCATATTACCGCCGATGAAGCTGCCAAGCGATTCTGTCATGAATGTTTTTAAGGAGATGGTATGGCCCGAATAAGGAACTTCCCTATCGAAGTACATATTGTTGTGCTTATGATTTGGAACTTCTTGCAAAAGGTGACCGAGGAGTTGGAGGTATCAGAAGTAGGAATGGACTTTTATGTTAGTGGTCAACTTTGGGACAGTAAAATTCGGAGAAGGTGCATAAAGTCTCAAAAATCCAAACGAACAGTTCTCATGTGGTTACGATCCCCTACATCCGCTCACGAGAGCTCCACCGCTTGACCTGGATCATCGTGCCACCGTACCCGTCGCACAGTGTGGAACTTCTTATCACCATGTGTTATTTTTTGGAATCTGAAAATTCGTCAACGATGTTATATCTCTAACTCTTAGCACAAGCATGTTCTATCTTCGAACCATGTAGCTACTCAATTTTGATTTGTTTTGACTCCGGACTCCCGCACCTCTCGCTTGTAGAGCAAGTGCCTGACTTGCAGCAGCCTCGGGCCGGTTCGCGTCCCGCCTGGGGTAAAAATTTTGTTCATAACCCAGCATTATTGTGAAATGTTGAGATTTATTTGATTCAACAGTTATTCATTTTAATAGCATTAATTATTTAACACGTTGACGACTGCGCTCATTTTCGCTGTCTGGCGTGTGGGACCGCGCGCATTATTTTGACCGCGCGAATGTGGTATGGCATCATGTCAATCGGTCCCACGAGGACAATTCTTTGGGGAACTGTTCATTTGTTATCCTTTTTGTGTGGTAGGTGTCAGATTTTGCGATTTCGGTCATTTTAGCGATTCATGCCGTTTGAGAACATGTTGAAAGGGCCAAAGTTGATGTGTCAGTAGGGAGTTGCCCTCCCAGTATCACTTCCTAGTCCCTGTATCTCGAGCTTGTAGAATAGTTGTTGTGTTGTAATTGGGCCTACATTTCGCAAACCACTCACAGACTCGAAGATTTGAGGGAAAAAAGGAAGGAGGCAGAGGAAAACATCCACAGACAACGCAGAAGCTGCGAAACTGCGCAAAACTGAAGGAGGGCGTATATACTTCGTCTAATACCAAATGAGTCGTCATCCGTTGTAGCGAATTACTAAAACAAATTCTTTCTTACGATTGTCTTCTGCATACGCACAAAAAGTACGGCTACTGATCATTATTCACCCATTTTTCCAAAAGTTCGACAGCCCATTTACCGCAGCTTCTTTCCGGAGACCACGCGTTTTGTAACAATGTATAAGCATGGCGTATACACCGCAGAAATAACCTACCTGCAATGTTTGGAGGCTGCGGTATGACATCATGTCACACGGCCCCACACGGCCGGAAGAGTGTGGTATGACATCGTACCACACGGTCGTCAACGTGGTAATGACCATCAGTTTTCAAAAGAATGCATCGTACTAGGTTGTCATACTGCTGACACTGCTGCGTCGTAGTTTATACGATCCATTCGAACGATGCTGAAGAATGCGAGAATATAACTAACATTTTCGGGAACTTCGCTGCACGTTCATATGTTCTTACGATTAGTCCACAGTCTGTAATCTTAGCGATGAGCTTTTCCTGCAGATTAGCTCTTTAATTTGACGAGTACATGAATGGCGCAACTCGAATTACCAATAGATAACGGTGGCTAGGTTATTCAGGATATTGTATAGCAGGTGTTGAGCCCTTAAAAAACCGAGTACGGAGACCGGCATACAAATGTAAGAAGCTAGAATCATTGACGTGATGAAATAAGCCGCGCCTAATCTAAAAATTTTGTTTTTGTAAATAACTCAGCATCTTGTGAAATTGACGAGATACTCACTTTCCAATCACATTTATTCTATAGGTAGGTGGAAGGAAAACTGGAAAGCGAGACTATGATTGTATGCATGTGAATTTCACCCTTCCATTTCCCTTTTCCACAAAGCCAGACGTATACAAGCCTATCGCATTGTGTGGAATACGAAGGCATGCCTTCGCCGGGTACGCCGCTCATGACCAGCATTTTTACGTGCATACTATGCAAAGGCAGGGTGTAGCGTGCATGCGTACATACTGTTCGATTGCGGGGTTCCCGCTGAAGAGCAGAGAATGGAATCGAAGCAAAATTGGATACTGTGCGTCATTCCTGTGCCTTCGAGCTTGTTAGGTGGAAAAGCGCCGTCTCTTCCTAGCGTTTCTGACAAACGCTCAGGAAGTGCAGCCGAAAAATCTCCCGAACGGGAAACAATTCACCCTGTCTACCACCGTAGGAGGGAGAAGCCCCGCTCAGGATCAGTTAGTAAGTAAATGAGTCATATTCTGTGCAATCCTTGTATAGGAGCTATAGTCAAGACCAGGCGTGGTAATTGGATACATTCCAGAAAAGGTTTTCGAATAAGCTGTGAAAGGGAGCAGCATCTCCAACGTGGATTAAGACTCAAAGTTTAGAGAGTGAATGAATCCTTAGTCACAAGTCACTATATCAGCCTAAACATCGAAAAGAAAGAGTGAACTGATGATACGAGAATGATAACTAGCCTACCCTATCTGAAAATCGGAACCATACACCTGAACCTTCCTTTGTTTGTTCTTCGCAGTTTTCACCTTTCCACAGAACATATCTTATCAAATCCGAATCCTGCGCCTCTGAGATTGCTAATACTTCCCAGTTGTGAGCGAAAGCTCGTTAATCCCCTTTCCATTTCCGCGCATTTGTTGGCCTATGACCTCCGCTGCACGATCAGTAGCCAAGCTACGCACAGCACGGGTCGTCAATGCAAATTCGGATTCAAACGATCGGAACGTCATTCTAATCTTCTCGAAACGCTCCACCAGTCACATTACTCCCGGGAACCACAGATTCGTCAGTCTTATGATTATGCCTGTGTTGCGAGGGCATTATAGCTCACCTTTGTGCTGCGTCACCTAAGGACCACACATTCCTTCTCAATTTCGCGCCGTTCTTACCTGTGTTCATACTTTTATGCAACTGTATTATGATCTTGTGGTCCAGTGACACCTTCTACCACTCAAGTAATTCGGGAACAACTCCTAGATAAGATTTCTCCCAAACCAACCAATTCGACCACCTCTCAGGGCGGTAACAGTCTCAGCAGAAGCACCTACCCATACTTCAGCTGCCAATGCTCTGTAGGCCAACAGCAATCAGAAGGATACTGTCTAACCAGGAAGGTCTTTCAGGACGTGCCAAGCTTTTTCAAAATTGTTTGTTGCGTGACATAGGGGCACATG
>KZ345023.1:410358-433678 GCA_002352805.1 Teladorsagia circumcincta
CAATGGAGACGTTGCTGGCGCCCGCTCGAGCAAATCGATGCAAACGGGACGACAGGTGATACAGGTGACCTTCGTTACCTTCCTCATCCCAGAAACTGTGCCTTCCGAAACAAAACCTAAGCTCGTTCGACATCATGACCGCGAACCTCCTGCAATGACCACATCTCTCCTTTTCCTAGCTTCTTCGCTAAGCGCTCTTTGACGAGGCTCCATTGCTTAACTGCATCTCTTTAGCCACATATGTTATAACATGAATGAGAAACTTCTTATATGAGCGAGAACAAACCGCGTTGCACACAAGGTCCCCTGGTCACATAACTGTGTACGATGACATGCTTCCGTTGACGTCTAGAGACCACAGCAAGACCCCAGAGTAGAGCAATCGCTGGCCTATCACCTTCAAACTCAAATTTTTTATTTTTGTTATCGATGTGATAAGGGGCATGGGTGCGCACATCAATGAAGTATAGCGGATATCAGACTGAACAGAGTTCCAACACAGACATCACAGACAAAGATCAGTGAATGTGAACTTTTCTTAAATGCTTGAGCAATAATTAGACTGATGTTCAACAACATTGTGAACAATACTGTGCTTCTTCTTTTTTACTATTAACAATTTTTTGAACTCCCTTATTCCATCGTCTTTAGAGCTTTTTCAATCTTTGACCACTGTAATGTACTTGGTTTCCTTCTTCTTCATTGAATTTCTGCCTCCCAACTCACAATTAGTTTTGCACAAGGACATTCTGGCTGTGAGCATTGTTTCAAATTGGTTGACAGTTTCGTCGCAAGACAAGAAATAAATAAAAACTGCGTGTGGTTGACAATTGAAGGAATCTTTGCTTATAAAGGCTGTTAAGATTCATTGCGGGAAAATCACTCGTTCTCATTCCAGTTTCTTTGCACCAACTTAGCATCGCGGAACATAGGTATGTTATATGGGTTCGAGCGTTTTCTTTCCTTTAGAAGAGGGGGAAAAGGAGAGGCGTTCTAGGCTTAGCTGTGAGGATGACATGTTCTTTAGTGTGGCGCCATCTGGAGCTATAGCTTCATCTCAAAGGCACATTAAGGGAGGAATGGTATTCAAATATGAGGCAGAAGGTGTCGCTCACTGCCCTATGAGGAAGAAGAAGAAAAAACAGTTGGAAAAGGCCCTTCTACGGACGTTTCAAGCGACAGTGCGTGTGAGACGAGCGATCAGAGAGACGATAGGACAAGTGGACGAGCGAGACGCAGACATGAACGCAATTGCAACGATGAGTGCGTGTTTGAAAGTGCGTAGAGTGGTCAGCCGTCTCTAGAAATGACTGCAATATTCATGTGAGGACCATCAGTGACCCCTGTAGAAGAATAGAAAATGAAAGGAAACTTTACTTGGCAGACGCGTGAGTAGCGAATGTGGCAGCACCGTCGCGGATACACGTCAATACACCTCAATCGCAGCAGCAACCGCACCCAAGTAGATGTAGATTAGCGCCGATTGTGCCTGCAAGCTCAATGCTGCCGTATGAAAGAGCTGGTTGGCAATCCCTTAAAGGCAAATTCCGAGTAAAACTGTTCTGTTATTACGTATGCAAGTGACAGGGAGATGTAAACTGTAACGTCAGTAGGTAAAAACGGGAAGAAAACGTCGACAAGGACGTCTCCTTCTGTAGTAGCGGCGAAGCAGTATAGCGCTGATTTGTGTGGGAGGGCATAATGATATTGGGCGGGCCGACGCAGCCGTAGAAAGGAATAAAGAAACTGTTATCAGAAAAATTAGCCGAAATAGTAGAGGGAGGGGTCACAAAGAGTCAGTTTGGCTTCCGTTTCGCACGGGCCCTTAGACGTAAGTCAAACGTTTGTAAGCATATCCTGTCCTGTGCTCATCAGTAAGGAAGGATAGGAAATTGGAATAAATACTATATATAAATAAGTTGAAATGGGGATTTATTAAAGGAAGAATTTACGATGAAAACTCAACAAATTTCGAAGAACTGTAGGGATGGTAAGTAGTACCAGAAAGGAAGCGGAACCATGAAAAACGGCTCAGAACCCGAGAAATGGGACCCCTTTCTTTCGCCTTGATCTCGGCATTGATGCGACTCCCATCTCTGTGCCCTCTTCAACATAATGCTCTCTCCGCTATCCAATCAATCGCCGCGTATAGACCTGTGGCGAGTGACTAGACAGACGGTGGGCGGAGACAGGCGCACCTGCCAAGATTGAGCCCTTCTAGCTTTTCGAGGTCAAATCTGCCGCTGCTGATTGCGTGCCTGTCCGCACCCTCAGAATGTTCGCCGGTCTCCCACTAGGCAATTTCTCCCTAACTCGACCTTCGTCCTTTCCGTGGAATCTTCCTTTAAGTAGGCTTATACTATATTTTCAAAATGCCTTTAATAAATTTATACTTAAATTTTATTGACTTATTTGACTACGCATTTAATTAAGCAAGCAAGAACTACATCTTACCATATCCTGCTGTCTCAAGTTGTCTGCACATGTATTTGAACCTGTTATTGAAGTCGTTCCTTTTGTACATGTGCGGGCAATTCTGAGAATTTCAGAGTAAATTGTGTTATGCTTGATTTTTAGCGACACTTCTACTAGAGTTGGGACACTTTAAGTGGGAATCTGAAACTATCCGCTTTAATATACACTTTAGTATGAATTTGATTGTTTTCTATTTTGATCTCTTAATCTAAATAACAACATTTATAATCATGGATATTTGTAGTTTCTAGTTGCAAGATATTGTTGTAAATCGCATTGAGCTTTTCATGAATAGTATTAGTATAACTGCTACGTCTGTACGCACGAAGTGTCTGTCTGTGAGTATTACTGTTATGTGCAAGCAAGTCGTCTTTGTAACTATATGGTTTGATTGTTAGCCTATTATTATCAAAATGTCTAATGGAGTATACATATTAGAAAATATGACAAGGTTAAGTCTGCTAATAAGAGTTTCAGCGCCTCGGCCAAGTGAGATGATCCCGTAAGGTGCGTACGGCCCTTCCCCTTGCGTTTTGCTGCATTTTTGCCAGTGGAAGGCTTCATTTCGACCATGAATATCAGACCTTCCCTTTGAGTCGGTATTGTATTCTTAATTAGTAGGTTGTCACAAAAGTTCGTGCGTATTTCGAACATTTTTTTATTTAATTTCATCTCAAAAGCAAGCAATATCAATTAACAATATATTCACCATTATTATCATCAACTTGTGGCCAAAGACTAGGCAAAAGATGGATGCCTCCCTTCCATAAGTCTTGCGGTTTCGAACTGAAAAAGATGGTGAGGTCATTTTGAGGTCCTCCTGTGAATCGTAATTCATGTCCGCAAGATGGCTACTTACTAGAGACAAGAAAAGGTGGTATTCGGACGGGGCAAGATCGGGGCTGTACGGTGGGTGGGGTAGTATTTCCCAGCCGAGGTTCAGGACCTGGAGCTGTGTCATCGACGAAACATGTGGCCTGCGTTGTCGTAGAGCAAGTATACTTGGTCGAATTCTGCAGAAACTAGTTGGAGCTTCCCCGCCAAAGTTTGTAGCTGATTACAGTAGACCTCGCTTGTAACCGTGGCATTGGGAGGGAGAAGTTCCCAATGGTACACTCCGCGAACGCCCCACCAGACGCACAGCATTACCTTCTTGCTGGAATGATCTGGTCGCACGACTGGTACAGCTCTTTGGGATGGATCCAGCCTTGGCGTGGTTCACATAAAGGCACCACTTCTCATCCCCGGTGACAACGTTGTCCAACCAGTCCGTTCGGCGGGAGCGGGAGAGGAGTTGTGGACAGTACTCCACGCCCGTTCTCTTCTGTGCCTCGGTCAGGTCGTGTGGAATCCATTTGCCGAACTTCAAGACTTTTCCTAGGGAGCGAATACCCCTGATTCACCGAATCTCTGAAGCATCCGAGTGTGACTGCAAGAGAGCGAGTGATTTCGTAGGAATCGGCTTCAATCAAGGAGTGTAACTGGTCCAAATCCAAGGCAGATCACCTCCCTGAACGAAGTTTGTCTTCCAAGTCGTAGTCTCCTGAGCGGAACCGATCGAACCATTTCATCACCGTGCGATGGGAGACGACATCAGCACCCAACGCAGAGCAGACGCTGCGAGTGGCTTCGGCTGCGTTGTGACTTAATTGGAACTCATACAGCAAAGCGTGGCGGAGGTGAAGTTTTTCATCTGCCATTCTTTGCAAGGAAACCGCAACTAGTGCAAGTCAGATTGGGATATTGGTTACCTTATACAATGTGCTCTACATTGCCCTCGTTACCAGCTTGCTCGATCAATGAAGAAAATTCTGGCGCGAATTTCAAAAAATACGCACGAACTTTTTTCAAAAAATACGCACGAACATTTAAGACAACCTAATAGAATCATCATAGTGGCTAATTCTGGCTGACATTTTCTCGGAATAAAATCATCGTTACTATAAGCAGCATCATCTTGAATGAAGATCGCCTAGAATGGTAAATACTGTTGCAGATGGACGACGATCTTGTCGACGTGTTCATTGTACTCGGAGTGCTGGGACTCGGATTGATAGGACTTCTCATATTGTTAGCCGCTGTAAGGAGTTTATTAATTTTTCTTGATATTTTTTGAACGGCAGCTGTTGTTCACGTATCTTATTGACCTATGATGTTGATGGAAGGGAACAGTGTTGCTATTTTTGAAAGCAAGATCTTTTCAAAACAAAGTGAGTGTCGAAGCATTCCTTGACTTTTTGAGGCAGACATTATATTTGCACATGCCAGTTTTGTGTCCGGTATCTTGCCAACGAATATCATCCATTTCTGAATAACGCATACCTAGAAACAATGAAAGGTACGACCGCTCATAATATCCATTCAAAATGGGGAGCAAACATACTACGGAGGAAGCGGGCCGAACCACTGGTGACGGTGTAAGCCAGCGTTGGGGTTAGCTACGCGTGCGCTCAGTACGTCTCACTTCCTTGAGAGCCTGCCACCATGCATACTTCCTCTTCTTCAGTATCCCATTTATCGTAGCATCCTACTTTGAGTGCGACTTCTCAGCTTTAAATTGGAGCATATTATGCGCAAAGGAGACAGGGAAAACCTGAGTTCGACGAACGATTGAAGTGATCGACCCTGATGGTGAGCACTAACTCACAACATAGTAACGACAATATCCCACACAGAATCTGCGTTAATCCAAGCACCCATAAAACTAAGGTCAAATTTGGTCTTCCATCGGAAGAGCGGACGATTAACCATGGATAGGATCAGCTGTTAGTGAGCAGCGAATTCTCGCTCACAATCAGGAGTCCGACTCCATTTTGCGCGCCCGTAAAATGACCGTGATTAATACTTCCGTACATACATACATGCATGCATACATACATACATACATACATACATACATACATACATACATACATACATACATACATACATACATACATACATAATACATACATACATGCATACATACATACATACATACATACATACATACATACATACATACATACATACATACATACATACATACATACATACATACATACATACATACATACATACACACATACGTACATACAAACTGACACACAAAGTTGGCAGTTTATGTGATAGAAGGGTAACAACCTGTTGGTGTTAGTGGAATTTGAAGAAACCGTTTTGGTAAACCGCCAAAATTGAGCCTTCCGACTAATGCTATCTGGAACTTTTTCAGAATATCGAACGGTTTCGTAATTTCATATTGTGTTGCAAGAAGAAAGAGGACAAACTGAGTAAACCGAAAAGAGCAACAATTAAGGTATGAAATTTTTCTGATTTTTCTCTCTATCCATTTCCACTACTTCTTTCCCTATTTCGTTTCTGATATTTGCAATATATGTTAACTCAGTCTCATTCTAAAATTTCTTATCCAAATTCATGCGCGTACATTTGCCATTCATTTTCTCGAAATGTCCTCTCCTCTTGTTTAGGTGGTTCGCAAAGCCAACACTATTACGATTGAGGAAGCTAGGAGTAAAGCATCGCGCACCCCTGTGGGCAGGTAAGCATTTAGCAGCAAGACGAGTTGGACTGGATTTTTGTGTAAAAAATACAGAAGAGAACGAATTCAGGATATTTTCCTCGCCATTGCATCAAGCGGAACAGTTACCGAGCCCTATGAGAGCAAAAGAACTCATATATATCGTCCCACGCACTCCAACATATAGGGTGAGTGGTAGAAATAAAATAGCTGTTGGAAGCACTTCAAATTCTATTAGGTCGGTCTATAAGTCTTGCAACAAACTTTCATAATTTTGATTTTAATATTTTGGTTACGTTTTTGTTCCATCCATCCAGCATGATACACATCATTAATATCTACAACTTATTGCTAACTCAACAGAAGCTGTTCCATGCCCCTCTTATGGAACTCTGTAGAATGCTGATCGAAGAAAGATTGGATGTTGACTTTGACATCATGATGGTAACAATAGGATTTTTCTCTAGAAGGTAGTCTCGAGAGAGAAGGTGGTGGGCATTTGGTAGCACGAGGTCAGTGCTATAACGTGGATATGAAAAACTCTTTGGCCGATAGTCCTCAAATTTTCCTGGATTTTCTCAGCAAGGGGTGGTTCAACAGTCTCGCAAAAGAGTAGACTTCGTTTTGTTTTTCTTTCATGGTCAATGTGCTGCAGTCGAGCTCTGGAGGGTCGACTTCCCTGCTGACTGTAATATCTCCGTATAGGAGTTCCTGTGCTCAACTCCTCTCGTATTCCACTAAAATTCCGGGAAGGCCTCACTTGGACGGGGTTGTACTTCAGCAGTCAGAGTTCTCAAAGCGTTTGAGCTAGACTATCGCCGCTTGTTTATTTGTTAACGCACTATAGCCTCGCCTCATCAACTGCAATGCGATCGATGGTCAATGGGAGAAACCATAGTAAGTCGTCTTAACACGTTGACGACATAGCGCGTTTCGGCTTTTTTCGCTGCCTGGGACATCAACAATTTCGTGGGCGCCGCCGCCGCGGCAACTATGTATGCCGCTTTGTCTCAGAAGGTTCGTTTCTGGAACCACACAAGTAAAACACGCTTCTGCAAGGGCCTGCTCAAGTGAATTCACTTACATGATAGAAATGCACACAAAAGTGGCCTGTTTGCAGAAATTTCTCTCAATTAGACGCCTGTTCAGGCATATAAAATGGTTGAAATTGACGATGATGTTTATGTAGAAGATGCTCTACAACTGGTCCATTTTCTAATCAAATCGTATGCGAATGCTGTATCTTTTTGCATGATCGTTATGTCCTCTGCTCATTTGCTGGTCTACGCCCACGTGAAAATCGAAGACTGAAGTGGACTGAGAATTTGGTGAGGTTCAAAAGCCCCTTTTCCCATTCTGCATATCCAACCTATTTTTGGACCAAGTCGTATATGGTTGCGATGGTATGTTCTAAATATCGTAACGAAAACGGGGAAAAAATGAGAACAAAAAACCTAGGAAAAAATTTCGCGGTTAAGAAAAAACTGAATGTAAAGGGTGTGGCAACTATAGTTGCCACAATGTCCCATGAGGTGCAAAAATGGCGGCATACATAGTTGCCGCGCTGTCGTCATCGTGTCAAACATGGCGATGTCAGATCGTGTTCGGAGCTGATCCGGGTTCATTGCATGTAGGATCCAAACTCTACATTTCCGGATCTTCACAAGTCTTTGGAGATACCACAGCGCTGTCTCCTTGTCCCATCAGAATTGCTCTGGCAAATGATGGATAGTCCACCCAGATCCCTTCCAACAGAGTCATTTAGAGATTCGTTACTGCCAGTCACCGGGTGGTTGGAGTGTGGATCATCTTCAGATAAAAAAGTCAAAGCTGAGCAGATTGAGAGCCGGTGTACCGCGGATGGGGGAGAGCGTGCCCTCGTCCATCCTCTGGTCAATCCTTAGTGTGGCATGACTTGCAGGACTTTCCGAGCGGTACTCGTAAAAAATTAAGGGTACGAAGAGCTTCCTGCAAAATCGGTGTAATAGTTGTAAGAAGTAGAGAGAGAGCGACCTGGTCGGTTAGCTGGAATTGCAAAAGGTGATGCTACCTCAACAAACATGTTGCAAAATTTTCGCAGATCTCCAAAAGATTTTCTGGCATTAAATATAATTTGTTGCAAGACTTATGGACCGACCTAATAGATTGGCCCAAATTAGCACAACCCTGGCTGGGCCCTGCGAGTGGTAGAACTTACGATGAAAAAGCAGCCCTTTCCAAGAGCGAGCCATGCTAGATCTCCAAGTTCAAATCTACTGCTGCCGACTGCGTGACAGTCTGCACCCTTAAGAGGTCCGCTGTCTCCCCATTCAAATATTTTCCTTCTTCGAGCTTTGTTTTTATCGTAGAATCCCTTTTTAAGTGCTTGGGAGTGAGTTCTTTCTACTGTTGTCATTCTTCCACAATCATCTCTGCTTTCTTCCTAGAAACATTTGTAGTCCTAAGTTCATTTTTGGAAGCACTTTTTCACGTGTTGCTGCGACACCTCCTTGCCTTCCTCTTTTGCGACACCTCCCTTGGCTCCTGGCGGTGGTCTGAATATGGTGCGCGTGCAACTATCTTCTGAGGCGGGCGCAACATATAACGCTAGTCAGTCGAAAGGTTGGGGCCAAAGTATACGACAATCACCTGGAGGCAATTCGCCCTCCAGTGTCGTGAAAGCCCTCATTTGTAGCGTTGTCTGCGCATATTTTCATGAACGGGTTTATCCCGTGGTCCTTGAAGAGGTGCGTTCTTGTGAAGATAGGCAGTAAGCTTCCACGTGTTACTTGTATAGAATCCAGTAACGAGGATGTGACTGGTATAAGCCTATCTTGGTGATGGCAACATGGATGACATTGACGAGATTCGTAGAAGCAGCCAAAAATACGCCTGCAGCTTTCACTTCCTTATCGTGACCGTAACTCCAAGGTAAAGGTGAGCGAACTTGTTGACGGTCTTCAACTTCTTATCGTCAAAGTTGATGCCCAGCTTGGTACTGAAAATGTCACTACTCACGTCTTTTGAATTGCTAATGTGATCCAATCATGCTATTTTCATTGCTAAAGACAGTTGAAACATGCACTGGTCTTGTTTTGTCTCAGCAGGAAAAGCAACATCTTTCGGCACACTCTAAATTTTTAAGCACTGCGCGACCCTCGCAACTTACACCTTCATCAAACAATCCATCGTATTCCGACGATGACGATGTCTTGACAAATGTTGAGCAAAACTAGTGAGAGAGCCCATCTCTGCGAATATTAAACACAATTGAGTGACAGTGTAAACACACATTCAGGCTTTACCAGTTCCTCTGTCCCTTGACTTTGCACACGTTTTACTATTCAGTATTCATTGAAAGTGGTCTTTTATCTCGAGTATTTCAGGTGGAAATCGCTCAAAGCACTGCATCAGCATATGCCAGCAATTCTACTGGAAGCTCATACCTTCCTAGCCAAATTCCACCGTTGACAAAGCGGCGATGTTCTGCATGAAACTACTTTTCTAGTAATTACCCACGGGGTGGCGCATTCAACATTTTTTTCAAGTAGCGTGAGTTAATCTCATAGAGGAGGGCGCCTGATGGCAGACGCAGGGTGCCTGTGGGTGGGTAATGACCAGGCCGAAGTGAGAATTAGGATCCTCGTTACAGCCATGCGACGCAGTTCGCGTCATTGCAGTGGAAAGCACCACAAAAAATCAACCTCGCATCCGTCCACACATATGCGTGGCGTTGCGAGTTGTGTTACTTAACGAGCTCTCAAATATTAGTTGTCTGTCCCATCAAAATCATTGTTGATCCTGAAATCGGAATCCCAAAGGAAAACAGACATCTTAACAATAGCACTAGCAAATTGTATTTGCTGTGTGATAAGGGAATAAACAGAAAATCACGATGCAGCTTTGTGTAACAAGGAGATCCCTCTCTGTCTCCTCGTTCCAGACCACGACGAGGTCAGATTGACTTGATTATTAAACTCGTCGCAGATCATACCTAAACAGAAATTATCTGTTCAGATTCTCAAACTGTGTTCTGCAATGCCATTTTCTCGAAATAGGTTTATTCACTTCTGAAAGCATAGTTCTGATGCGCCGCCCCTGTTGCAGTTAGTGGCCATTTGTTAGCTAACTAAGAATCACAGGGTATTGTTTTGTTTGTGAATTTCGACTCAGGTACATGTGATAATCGTAGGGTGGGGAGGTGAATACAATCCCTACACTTCATTCTGATTTCTATCCTTCGCTTATGAATCAGAATTGAGGTAGAGCAGTTTCCCATTTTCCGCGACCAAGATGAAAAATTGCTATTGCGTGAATAAAGCCGTGCCATGAATCTTGAAGTTCATCAAGGGTCGTATCTCGTGGAACGACCGCTAATAGGCTTTGCTGTTTCGTGATGGGAGGTAGAAGGGAATGTACGTGGCAACACCTCTTCCAAGCAAGGGTTACTTCTCAATTTTACGGATTTTCTTCTCTTTGTATGACGGAACTGTACGTTTGTTTCCCTCGTGTTTTTTTCTCTCGATAGACTGGCGCTTCCTGTTACTTGTTTCGCACATCACACATGTATCTCATTAACAGTTGCAATTAATAGCGTTCTTTTTGTTTTGACAGAGCGTTTCGTGTAATTGCCTTCAGCTTTACAATGTGTAGAAGTATTGAATTTTTGCACAAGTTTTTTTTAGCAGAATTTTGTGAACACCACAAACTCAATTGCAGCGTGCAGTTATGCTTCTTGTTGCAATGCTATTTAAACTCAGTGAAATTCGAAAGCGTATCCAAGGTTGTGCGGCGCTTCGGCTATGCTTCGATAGCACAACTTACTGAAAAGCGTGCAGTGTTAATCGGATCCCAGTTTGCCGAAGTTCTTGCTCAAAATCAGCATTTTTGTGAGGACAAGAGAAAGATGTATCACTGCATGCTTAAGATGCCAATTACGCGTTTGGATGGATTTCAATTTACAATACATTTGAATTTAAGGAAATGTGAGCTAAAAAACACTTTTTATCGCAAATGTGCAGAGTTCGTGGATATTGGACGGCAGTAATGGTAAGCAAAACAATATTTTCTTAGCAGCCGCTCGCCATTGACACGCCTGTTGTAATATATGTATGCTATCTGTTAGTCAGGAAAGAAAAAACTAGACTAGAAAACTCGAAAAAACCGGTGATTGTCTACTGCAGCTTTTTTGGCAGTCAAATGAATCATGAACAGGTTCCAATATTCGAGGCTCTTCCTTGTTCTTCTGTGTGTATCTTTTATTTATCTCTTTTGAATGGCCAAAGGTGATTTTCCCTCCGTTATCACTATGTAGTCAAAAACAGAGAGTAAACAAATGGTCACACAAAGAATGAAGTGCAGAGCAGAATCATTCGCTAGCTGTTTCTTTCTGAAGAATAGCGGTCTTCCGAAGTTGAAATTTCACAGTTACTCGCAAAGATATGCTTACATTTGAAAGATTTTTTGTACGTGGATTGTTCACAAATATCCTGAAATGCGCACTCTTGAACAACTCGATGATGGCTGTGTCATTATGCGGGTTGTGAACATCGCTATCAACGCAATCAAATTTGTGTCTGGCTCTGCTCTCATTCAAGGTGATTCAGGAGAATCCTTCACATTGAAAAGTCATGGCATCATTCAAAAGCAATGTTTCGGAAACTATAATCTAAACTATACGAATCGTGACTATAAGATTTGTTTTATTTAGCGGGTGTTAAGTCGGCTTGATTCGTTCAGCGGCAGAAAACAGCTTTATTGAGGAGTTTTGGAGACGAGAGGGAAATTTTTAACAAGTTCTTACAATACCAACAGCTATAACTGAACAATCCTGTGGTTTGGGGGAAAGCTTCTCACTTCAATAACTGACTTATCCTGGTATTGCAAATGGAATGCAAGTAATATAAACGATGTAGACACTGAGTAGGTGAAGAGAACGAGCTTAAGGTATTCGAAGCAGAAGTCTTGACATGAGGTCGCGCAAAGAATGAGAAGACGATGCTCTATGATGCACTATGATGCTCTCAAGCAGATCAAATAGGAGCTCAAAAAAAAAGACAAATGGAGGAAAAGGCCGCCGTTTCCTCTCTTGTACGGAAGCGTAACGCTCGCAGGGCGTTATCGCCTCCTCAGATTTAGTGAGGAATGCTCCTCCCAGTAAGATACATTTACTTTGTGACCATAACTTCCTTTAAAGCAACCCTCCCAGAACGATTTGGTGGGGTAGAAGAATCGATCATGAAACTGTGGATGTGAGTTGTTGCGAAAAAACAAAGAAAACCGACGATCAAGCTTTCGAACAAAGTCTTTCATTGAAATAGGTGACGGCGTCTCAGACGAGTTGTCTAGACTGGCTTGTCTTGCTGGCTCGCGCTAGGTGCGGTTGTAATCGCGCATGCACTGATATAAACAAAAGCAAAGGCACCGATACCAAGAAAGAAATATGAAAATTACCAGATTAGGCAGGTTAAAGCAATTAAGGTACAGCCAGCACTGCTTTGAACGCGGTACAGTTCATCACACGAAATCGCGCAAGGACGAAGCAATTGCGCAAGGACACGCAGCCAACGCAATTCGTCCATATGACAAGATCAGTGGGCAGAATCCAGCTTTGTGAGACCCTAGTGCCGTTGTCGCGCACTTTTGATCCCCGGCAACGGCACATCTGTGCTATACGTACATGGGCTACTCTATCCCACCGAATGAATGCATTTTCAAGTTGACTTTGCTGGGGTGTTGCTTCAATTGGATCGAGTTGGTGGATTTGATATGGCACTGTGAAATAGAGACCTGCTCGGCAGAAATGTTGTTGAGATCCACTACTCCAAAACACCTCCGTCAAGAATTTTTCGCAAATACCGCCGAGAGGCTCTCCTCTCCGTTGCAGTGTAACTCTTTCAACGGCCATAGCTCCTTTCGAGGACAATTTCGTACAAATATAAAAACTATTTCCGAATCCATATGCATTCTCCTTTCTAATATACGTGAAAGGGGTTGGCGATTGTACCTGATATGGCTATTTTTATAAAGTTGGCGATGGATATTGTATATCTTCTTTTACAGTGAATACCTTCCCATCATTCTGAGCGATCTGCTCCGAGAACTTCTTGATTTTTCTCAATTCACATACGCATTACAAGGAACGGAGGGAACGGGAACTGAAGCGTATTGTATCGGTCGAGCTCCCTTGGAGACGCACCGCGTACTCGACATCCGGCGCGAGTTGCGTATCCCATCCATTTCTGGGGCCGGGTGCAGCAAGCCCCAAATAGAGGATGGGTCCCCAAAACTCTACTGAATCTCTGGACTCTTCCCCTATTCTTAACCACGAGAGTCGCGTCATCGACGGAGGAGAGACGCAGAGTTTTGGGGACCAATCCACTTATTGGGGCTTGCTGCACCTGGCCCCTGAACAGTCCACCGTTGCTTTGATCACTGCAATCCTTGTTCTCATCCCTTCCAACAAGACCTGATACGAAACTCTTCCGTTGGGAACTTCTCAAGGAGAGCTTCACCCTGTTGCCGGCTGAAGAAACAGGACAATGAACTTTTTAATTACGTGATATAGAAAGAAAACCTCCAAGCGATCTTAATATACTCACATCTGTGCTACTCCTGCAGATTTGGCCTTCAACGCTGTTTTTATTTTTTTATCTCGTTCCTTTAATTCTGTATCACGCTTGTTGCGCTTTTCCACTCATTATTCACTAAGTGGGCTGGTACTATTAGTTTTCTTCCTCTGATATGTCGAATACGTTAGGTGTATCTAATTTAATGAATTAACGCAAGTGTAAATTTTCGACGTAGTATATTTGATGTGTAGAATTTTTACAATAAACGATAAAATTATAGGCTACTTTTACCAATTGCGTGGGTTTTTTTTTCGATCACTTACCGATGACCTACTCAGAGAAATGTCCTGCTTACATAAAAAGAAAAACACAAGAAAGGTGTCCTGCAGTTGATATTCAATGATCTTTATTGGCTGAGAATGTAAATGCATTGGGCGATCGAAAGCAAATTGCGCAAATCGAATAACAGCAAGTCATTCCGGATTCAAACAATGAGTTATAGAGGATCCCACAACATTAAATCACATTTTAATGTAATCCCTTCGAGGAGCGAAGCATAGATTATACTTGCATTCGAATCCGTAAAGACGGTATCCGTAGCAGTCTTGACTTACGTTGCATGGTTTCCCCCAAGGTTGCACATACAATGGAGCGAACCTAGGTCTGGAAATAAACTATATAATTTTTGAGCTCTAGGATGTTCTATGGAATCTAATTGATTATCCTTCCATTTCATAAACCGCTGATATGGTGTGTCGGTTTGTATGTAATCTCATGTTTTGAATTCGAGAACATCTGTAATGAAACCATATCCAAACCAATGTTCTCCCACGATAACAGGCTTCAATGGTGAGGAGATTCGTTTTCGAGCACAACATTGAAACATTCAATAGTGATCTCATCTCTCTATGCATATAGAGAATCAAAATGCAAGCTGCGTGTCGCACGCAAACTCCAACTCCAAGTTCGCCACCTTGCAAAACTTTGACACTAAATGGACAGTTTTCGGTTAGTCTTCATCCTGGACGGTTTGACAGACTGGTGCTCTCTGAAGCACAGTGGTCAAAAAACCGTTCCTAGTGTTAGGCAAAAAAGGTGTGCACAGAATAGAATTTTTGATTGCATTAAAAAATTTTGCGGGTGCAGGGAAGGGATTATGGAAGCAACACGCTGGAGCACTACCTGCGGCCACAACTTGTGCATATTATGCATTCTTCCTAACAATAAACTCGTATCTCTTTTTGTAGCAAAATGACTCGTCTTCGCCTTCAAAGCTCACTGCGCATCTGCTTAGGTCGTATTGTACTCTACACACCGCACCTTTCTCTGCATCAAATGTCATTCTGGCTTTTCCCACGTCATTCATAGAGTCGAAGGATTCCACCAACACTGCCAAAACATTTGAGGCTGTGCCCGATTTTGAAGACCCATTCGCTCGAATGTTCTCCGCAAAGGGTGGATCGTTACTAATTCATCTTTGACAAGCTTGATTGATTGTTGTGGTTGGTGAGTGAAAAAAATGTATTCATGAACGTAATGTTGATATGAAGGTAGTTCATAGACTCCATTTTTTTTACTTTTGGTTCCTCAATATATCACTAACCTTGTATTGGTATATGTACAAAGGAGCCTGAAGTTCCAAGATTTTTTTGGTTCTTTTACATAGGCCGTCACTGCGCATCCCATAAAATATGATATCTGATATATCAGCTGGAAATGTAGAAGGTTTACGGTTGCAAAACTTCGCGCATGAAAGCATCTTACCCTTTGTCTGGGACCGCCTTGTGTCAACCAGTGAAGGAAGGCCTCCGCCAACATTTGCGGTATTGAAGTATTTACAGAACTCCAAACCTTAAGAAAGTCACCAAAACGCCTCGAGTAATAATTGTGGTATGGATTGCTCCAAGTATTACTTGTAGTAGTGGTTAACGTTATAAAGTCTTGTTTGGAAATATGTTTTTTCCTGGTGGATGAATTTCCTCGCTACCTGCTCGTAATGGCAATCGTACGTCTGAAAAAAAAATCATCTCAGATTAACACTTCTTGGCCTGATAGCCACGATCATGGCAACAAACACTACGCTTTTTGATAAAAGTAAGATGAGATAAGTGCTTTCCAAAGAAAAGTTGTGTGATACGACGGCACGAAGTGAAACATTTTATCCAAATGACCAGATTAGTCCCCCGTCAACCGCCGGGATCTCCCTTTCTTGCGTTACCTCCTACGCTACTTTTATTACACCGAAATTTGTAGAAAGGATGCGTACGAAAAAGAAAATGTGTTCCGAATCATAAAGAGCATCATCATGCCATGAAATGACGTCAAAACGGGACTCCAATACTTAGTTGTACTTGGAAGTATTAGGAATTGGTTTCCTTCTCTTCTCCCCATTCTCCTCCCCTCTTCCCCTTCATTACCCTCCAGCTGCTACAGCAGCTCCATGTGGAATGAATGGGAATCTGTCCAGTAGGTGTTTACATAGCCGTTGGGGTGATATCACAATCACGCCATAGCAAAATATCGAGAGCTCAAGCCCTGCGAGTTAACCGATCGTGCTAGCGGTCTGTTTACCATGAGCTTCTTATCACTCACTTCATTTTGCGGACGGACAGACAGACAGACATACATACATACATACATACATACATACATACATACATACATACAGACATCAAACCGACACACCAAGTTAGCGGTTTATAAAATAGAAGGATTAATCAAAATATTGCTAATGGCAAACGCTGGTAGGCGGGGCCCAGGCCTCTGGTCAGATGTGAGAAGCAAGTCCACTGTGCTGCGACAAGCGTACCTTGAGCAGCGATAAAGCAGCATCCCGCTCTCTTTGACCTCTTGCCACTGCTTCCACTGGAGTATACAATTCCTTACCGAACATGTACTATCGTAATCCGTCACTTTAACTTTTTTAGTTGAACAGATGAAGCCATTAGTAACTTCTACAAGAGCCAACAGGGTGTTCTTCACTGTCCTCTGACCAGGTGAAGGTATCGAAGGTAATTGCATCTTTTCATGAGCAAATGTCTCAAAGTGTGTGTTTTCCATTACTCACATAATCGCTCTACGCGTAAAACAAATGAGGTGCATTCTGTGACAAGGAACAATTGAGTAAATCGAGCCAAGCTTGTCAAAAGATGGAGCGAAGTTTAAAGGACGAAGACCAACCTTCATCTAGTACAATTTATTTCACAGCTCGCCTCTCTCTGCCTCTTTCTCTTTTTAATGATGATTTCCTCTCAACAAGACATATAAAAAACAATACATTTGAAAAAGGAAGTATTAAGAGGGATTCGGGTGAACTCATAAACATGACAGGTAAAAAACTGACTTGAACTCACTGAGCTCGGCTACACCTTTTGGGAATACTGCCTTCATTTTCAGGAGTTCCCCCCACAAGAGGTGCCCTACTCATTTCATTTCCGGAAAATGATCAGCTATGTTTCCACAACTTTTCATCGTTCGATGAGAACACCACGGCATCTAATTCCAGTTTGGTACCGTGGCTGATACTATCGGACGCCAAAAGTGATTGCACATCAAATAAATAATTATAAGTGGTCCTGAGCCTGAATAATCCCTAAAGAAAGTTTGGCAGAAAAAAGTTTTGCATCATCGCACCCTCACTGGGATTGCAATATGTAATGCCGCAGTGCGATTGCTTCATCATCCAGCTGATGTTAATGTGTGGCACCAGCTGATGAATGCATTTGGAGCGATCATCAAAATGTAGTTCTGTGCATGCATGACAGCAAAGTTAGTCATAAGACAGCTCACCATTCCAGTCATCATCCTCGATCTATTGTTGTAGTGGGTAAGATTGAATTCTCTCACAAATTCACCAATGGCAACTTTCTGGCGGAATCCATTGTGCACTGAGAACAGAGCACTCCTGTATTCGCGCGGTAGATTCTCTGAACACGGCGGCAACGGTCCTGATATAGGGTTACATTTGATTTTGTAGGGATTGGAGGTCATCATTTCACGGAAGATCACATTACGTACTAAAATGAGTAGTAATGCCGAACGGATATCCGAGACTTGCTAGTACGGCTGGCAGTGAAATAAGCTGAATGTAAAGTAGTTGGATTAGGAAGGCTGTACAAGTGTGTACTGAAGACCACTGAACGCAAGCACTCTCCAACTACATATTGTAGCATACTTGAAACAAATCTTCTTTTCAACTGTGATCCCTACACGCTCACATCATAGGGAATTCTGCAGTCATGTGCTTGCTAAAAAAACCCTAGGAGCTCCTCTGTAGCTGCACATTAGGCTGAGGGCGAAGCCTGAGAAATTTCACCTCCAACTTGATCACTCATTTTCCGTGCCATTGATATTTCAAGTCATCTTCTGTTCACCTTTATGGTCAGCGGCACATGCCCAACGACGCAGCAGATTTTCATGTCTGGATGCCAGGATTTATGGTGGCTGTGAGTCAGAGAAGTTGAAGAATTCATTTCCGAATTCAGGGTGATCACTACATTTTCCTTTCATGACGGTAACGATAGAGCGTTCAAGACGATAACAAGGGTCTTGTGAGTGCACCGACTAAGATATCGTCTCCCACTTGTGTTCCAAGCTGGTGGCTCGAACGCTTCGAAATACGCAATCGGGCGTCGTCGCAGCGGACACAACCCTTTTTGCGCTTTGGGTGTTTCCGTCGGATAGCGTTACCCAGCCTTTGGCGTTGAGAAGTTGCACCTGAGCGGTCATGTTGAATTCGGTAGGAAGCAGAACGGAGTAGAACATTCCTAGGGAACCCCACCAACAACAGAGCAAACCCTTCTCTTGCACTGGTCACCTTGAGGCTGTTCTTACCATTAGATGGTCATCTGAGGGACAGCCAGGGGTGACGTGGCGCGCGCTGAACCCAGCTACCAAAGAGGGAATATATTGGCAAGCTTATTCCTGCCTGCATTGCTACGATAGTGTGCGAAAAATTTTTTGCAGCGCCCAAGCGTCGTTGAAATTCGGCAAGTACTAGCAGTGGTACTCGCTTCCGTAGCGCTGCGCAAAGTCTCCCTCTCCGCAGCAGTCAGGCATCCATAACGAGACTACCTTCTAGAGGAAATCTTCTTTAAAGAATATCAGAAGTCGGTGAGTTGTGCTGTGTTCACTTCCTTGGATGCAGCGCAGATGTAGACGACTTGGGTGGCAAGAGCCGTCTAGGATCCATTTATACAATAGTGGTTGAAAGTTTGGAAACTTTTTCGTTTTTGATCTAAAGTATAAGTATAAGTATTTTCTTATTTTGAACGAATTCACGCGAAAAGAAAACTTAGCTTTCAGTGCAGAGGTTTTTCTAGACTCCACAGTCCGAAGTACGGAGAAAAACTCTTTCTCTTTAGCTCAACCTCTACAAAATCGCTATTATCGAAATTTTCTAGGTTCATCAGAGTCGAACAAACGTAGAAAGGACGGCACGGTCACAAAAATACATTCACAACGAAATTGGACTTCCTTCTAAGACTTCGAAGACTGGGCGGCCCGTCTTGTCACCCAGCATCATCTACTGAAAAACGATTTTTTCGGGTTCACATCTCAGTGGCTCGCAAGCAGATGTGCTGCTACGCATCCGCTGGGAGCTGGTGAATACTGTGGAAGATGTCCCAACAGGGAGCCATTGTTGGGCTTTCAGAGCAGGATGGCCCAACTTGCTTCCATCCACAAGTGGCGAACCTGAATGAAAGGCGAGAGGTACAAAACTGAGCTCAGCTACGAATCGTACTTCTGCTTTCTTGGGAATGATGGTGTAAACTCTGTGAAGTAATCTGTCAACCGGAAACCTCATTTTAGGTGCCAGATCCCGGCAGTCAGGAAATGGTGGAGCAGTGTCGTAGGCGAGTTAGTGTCGGGCCATCCGGCAATTTCTTCCTTCTTGGTGTACCTTCTCATTGTCACCCTCCCAAACTCAGAGTAAAATGATGTTATAAAGGGAACAAGTCAAGACTTGACATATGGCTGAACTGCGCACCATAGGGAAGATCTCGCATATCGTCTCATCCACATTCCAACAGAATGTTCCACCGAATACTTCGGTTTAGCTAACGAATTGTTGGACTCCACTTCAGATCCCAAAAAAGATGTTATAACTGACTTAGTGTCACTAAGAAACGATGTCATCGTAGAATCACACAAGTACTTAATAAATTTTTGATTTCCCATTGAAATTGCAGAAGTACTGTGCTGAATTCGCTATGGAATGGCAGAGTTTCCAAACTTTTAACGCGCCCTTTTTCAAAAAAATTGTATTTTTCAAAATTGATGTCTGGTTTTGAGAAATCCTGTTCCACGTCGTATTCTACACTTGATTTTGTACATAATGTGTGAATTTGAGGCATCTTCGTTGCTTAATGGCTGCGTGAAATCGAAAACAAAAAAGTTTCCAAACTTTTGATCGCTTTTGTAGCTTTCGCTCCCCTACGCAATGGTCCTTCAAACCATCTAGTAAATTCTCAACTTTGGAGTGAGAAAAATGTTGCTGAGTGGGATAGCCACGAATGTCCGAGTATTCATGAACCAACCTGACATTTTTTACACCCACTAGTGATGAAATGTGCTTGCGCATGAGTAATTTGATAACGAATTGAACTGAAACTTACAAGTATACTCAACGGAAGAAAATCCATCGCCGATGACGGTTAGCGCGTTGTTTCCTGTGAACTGTGTGATAAATACGCCATGGCCCTCACTCATATTTTGATAAAATGTGGCAAAAATGTGTAATTAATTCTGTTTTGATGGATGTATCAAAAAGCGGAAATGTTCACATGAAACCGTGTGACAAACACCGAGTGCATTCATTATATAGGACACAACGAGCACAAAATATACACCCTTGGTCAGTGTTACGCTGTCAAAACTTGTAGGCAAAATTCAGGATTATTTCATGGGGTAAATCCGCTCAAATATGAAAGTAGGGATGAGAGATGGACTGCGAGTAGAGAGAAAAGAAGGAAAGTCGTGACACTCAGGAAATACGAGCTTCCTTGCTCTACGCTGTGGAGAAGTCCGAGACGCAGACAGGGAGATGAGAGATAATGTGAGTCGAGTAGAGAGAGCATAGAAGATCAACGCGGCGACGCAGACAACAAATCGAATGGTGGGCGGACCATGTTAGGTTTGGTGGAGCTTGTTAGAAGCCCTTAGCTCCTAACGTCTTAGTGTGGACTTTCAATGCGCGAAGGTGGCGCTACATCTGCAGAAGCGGACCACACACCTCTGTCTAGGAGAGCGGCTACTTCAGTGAGGCTAACCATAAGCGCGGAGCTTGCCTTTAATGGTCGTCAATGCTTCGATATGACACAATTGGATAGAGCTTAGGAAAAGGTGACAAATTTTATAAAGTCGATGACCTCTTCGCTACGAATTACACTGAACGCTTTCTTTGAGAACTCAGGAAATTTCGCAACGTGTTTGTGGACGCAGCATGCTTTCGCAATTTTGGCCAGCTCATTGTGTTGATATGGCCAACACTAGGACAGATATAGTAGTCTTTGATCGGTAGTCTCCGATCCCTTGTTCTTTAAAAAACGCGGTTTTGAGATTAAACAAGGAAGGGACAATTATTAAAACTCCCACGTGAGCCGTTGACCTAATGAATTGTTCTATCGTCAGGATGAGCTTAATTATGAAACGCGCTGTAGATGCATCCCTGTTACATATAATGCGCTGTGTCTGTCTGTGTGTATGTCCGTCACGAAAATCCCTACTTCCTAGAGATTCACCTGGAGAGATCGGTTCAAGAGTGGGATGGGTGTACTATGTCTTCAGAAGTACAAAACATACTTCGGCCAGGCGGAGCCCCGCCTACAGTGGGCGTGGCGTGCATCGAGATGAGCGGTACTAAGGAACAAGGTTTCAAATTTAATCACAAAACAGCCTCGAGACTGGGGAAAAAACGGATAGTAAGTCAGATCAAATTGGGAGAACCCACCTTCAGTGGACGGAAAAACGCGGTGGGTAAATGGAATAATCACAACTCGGTCAGAAAAAAGCCTCCAGAGCAGAAAAAAAGTGTCGTAGGAAAAAGATGTCTGACCAGGTAAGCCTTTCAGGACATGGAGCGGTTTTTGGAAATGGTTTTTCGCATGATAGAGGGGTACATGCATAGAATGCAGAACTAGCCTCAATTTTTTCTGAGTGGCTCTACGAATGCCAAGAAAGGAATGAAAAATCGGTCAAGGGATCGGTCCCGGCCGATGACAAAATTTTGCACTTCACGTTAGCGCCTGATAAATGATGCCGAGTACTGCCACCGATAAAAGAGGTAATATGCGTACAATCAGGGTCACCATTCCCTTTCTGATTAGCTTTCTGTCCCAAATTGGGGTGAAAAGTATATGGCGCTCAAACGGCGCCGAAATGATGCCTAATGGGGCTAAAATGGCGCAATGTAGCGCCTCTATATCGCCTCTAATGATAGCAAGCGGTCCGTTTAGCTGATGGTTACACTTCCATCGCACTCCCTGCCCATGGGCAATCTGGCGTCACCACCTAATATCATCGATGCATGGCGTATGTCTGGGTGGCCGTCTACGTCGACGAACATTCCGGACATTCCTCAATGCGTGCAATCTATGCCTTCAAGGAAAATGAAGTAGGTTTCCCTTAGGAGAATATCAACTAAACT
Organism: Teladorsagia circumcincta; assembly: GCA_002352805.1. NCBI lineage: Eukaryota > Metazoa > Nematoda > Chromadorea > Rhabditida > Trichostrongylidae > Teladorsagia > Teladorsagia circumcincta. Next base: position 432,548 of record KZ345023.1, read on the forward strand.
TTCTTGACGCTCGTTGGGTGCAGTTGGTGTGATCGGCGTCTGCAGACGCTTCAGGGATTTATTAAACCTGTTAGTATTTGTTTCTAATTTTTGGAATTCTGTACACAACTGAAAGCAGATTTTAATTCGAGACCATTGCAGAAGTAGTGGGAAAGTTCCCGAAACTGACACTTATGTGCGTTAAGTTCGCGTGAAAGCAAATGCTACTGTGAAGCAGCAATCGAAAAAATGCAGAGAAGCGAGGATGTCGAGGACCGAACCAACCTCGAACAAACCGTGCCAACCAGAGACCGCCACGCTATGCACTCGAACACCCGACCACTGCTGGTGGGCTGATGGCGACGACTCTGGTGAATCTTTCTTGTGCTTTTTAGCACTTATCAGAGGCAATTTTTATTTTTGGCTTCATCCAACATCCTTTTCTGTGTGCAGTTAAAGTAACCTTCCATTATGTGTCCACTCAAAGCTACGAGTGATATAAACCACGCTAAGCTTTGAAAACTGTGATTTTCGATGAAACATTTTCCACTCCTTTTTTGGCAGTCAAAGGGACACTCAGAGAAAATGGAACCCAGTTTTGTGCACCGTGAATAGGTTTAGCTTTGTTTGTTTTATTCTATTCTGATTTATTTATTTTCTCAACGTTCGTAATTTATTAGAAGTTTATTTGATTTTATATTAACTGTCACATTTTCTTTTATTCTTGGGTTGGGGTTTGGGACTCAAAGTTGTAGTCTAGTCTCCGTTTCGCACGTGCCCTTGGACGGAGACTAGACGAATTTCTATACCCTTCCTCTGTGCTCATCAGTAAGGGAAGGAAGGAAAAGTATTTAGATTCAGAAAGTATTTTGTGAGAAAACATTTATGTTGTAGTCTTAATTTTGTAAACGATATTTATGTTTTATCTAATATTTTAGTAACTGAATTGACTAATTTTCATAATTAAAAAATTGAATTGACTAACCATTTCTATTATAATCCTTTTCCTTTTTATATATCACGTTTTCATTCTATTCCGTATTTTCTCATATTATAATTGAATTAACTAACCTTTTTTGAATTCCTTTCTTTCCTTCTACAGTGCGTTTCGGTAGTATACGTCCACCCCCTATTTCACCGAAAAATTTACTT
>KZ345023.1:464112-479272 GCA_002352805.1 Teladorsagia circumcincta
AAACGATAAAAGGGCTTGGTTTGGTCCACCGAGCCTGACTTGTGGCTTTAACAAATTGCTAATCCTACTGAACCCCAGAATACGACTCCCTCCCAAAACCGCAAATGCGACCCTCTTGTTGGAGAACGCAAACGCACGGTTGACCCTCAAATGCCTCTCTACTACTAGACGGAATTCCTCCTTCATGGTCCTCACCGTCATCAGAGTATGATGTCATCTACCATCGCCGTCGGGCTTCAAAACACCTACCATGTTCTGCTCCAACTTGGAGCTACTACATAGTCTCTTGAATCGATTCACCGGTGGATAGTTTCTCAGAGAGAGCACCTCTGAGCATGCAAACCCCTTGACAATCAGGTTTCCAAAAGACGTCGAAATCTTACACAACTCTTCGAGAACTCCATTGAGGATGACCCGTGCACTGTGTTGAGGTTGTTGTTCCGTTGCAGATTCATCTGATGTTGCCAGCGTAGAAAGCTACTATGAAGTCCTTTTTGTTGAATAGGATGTGCTCTTCAAATTCCAATTGGGATCATTCGTTTGGACTTTAGCAATGTGTGAGGGACATTCAAATGTGGAGAGAAAATGTTATATAGCCCCCCACCACCACCATGCGTACAGGGTGGGTCAAAATTATGGTAACCGAGAAGTTATGTCACCAAAACTGAATACTAGCCTAACAAAATCAACGAACCCCAAAAAGCGTTAATCATTCCTATCACAAAACAAAACTAGCTTTGCACTGAAAACATTCACCTACTGCGCATTCATTCACATTCAGATGAAGAGTAAGGCTGGTGTCAGAGTTCGCGATCGGTCGCAGGCTTTGCTGATTTTTGCGTTTTTCTCGATTTGCGCGATCGCGACGGCTCGCGGAAATCACAAGTGCCCGATCATGCTGCTAGGTGTTCTCCAACTCCACCGCCACTTCTTCTTGATTGTGATGGCTGAATGACGACTGCTGATGATCCCACTTGTTTCATAATCACAGTTGCAATTGTTCAAACAGGGCACTTCCAACTCCTGCGATTCATCGCAGGTCTCGCACAAATCGCGAAAATCAGCGAAACCTGCGACGGAACACGGACTGTGACATCAGGTGAAGACATGCACAGTGGCACGCAGGGAAGAAGCGTCAAATTGATCCCACCTTTTTCGTTGTGCTTTCTTCAGAGAATCAGATTCTTACAGGGTTTTATTTGCATTACCTCTGGGTTTATCATGCGGAAAATCCAGCTGGATTCGGTGGGCGAATTCCTGGGTAACAGATGATAGAAGGCTCTGAACACGGAAAATCCCTCCTTGCAGGATTTTCGCCTCCGAACTGGGTGCTTTGCCCTATTGAAACGTCCTAAGAATGCGCTCAAGTAGGCTCTTGCCCACGACAAACATTGTGTCATAGGAGAGTTTAAATGGTCTTCTACATCAATTGTTTCAATTTGACGGTACGAAAGTGGCAAGGAGGAGAGTGATTCCGCGTTCAACATTTGTTCTGGTGATAAATGTGACCTTTAAATCTCCTTCTTTTCCATATTCGGTGCCTCCAAACTTTTCGAAGCGCTCAATCGATACCCGTGAGAGCTTCTCTGTCACGTTGAAATGTCGTTAGGTGTAGCGTGCCAGAGTCCCTTGACGGTTCAATTTGAGCATACCGTTATATGCACAAAAAGGAAGAGAAAGCTAAAGAGAAATGGAATGAAATGGATCGCGCACTCGCAGTTACCATAATTTTGGCCCACCCTGTATGTACTAGGCTCCACGTAACAAGTCCGGACCGCAACCAGAGTCACCCGCACGCGGCGCAGTTCCCGTCGGGACGTAATGAGCTTTTCGAGGAAGAAGCGGTCAAGGTTGACCAAGGTTAACCACCTCTTTGAAATGTGGCTCGTACTTGTGGAAGTTGAAGCAAGATCGCTTGGGGACGGAGTCGTATAAGGGGGTCCTTTGAGGGTGCTTATGGTGCTGGTGGTGGTGGGGGAGTCGTATCGAAACAGAGAGGGGGTCGCAAAATTTCTGGAATCGGAACAGCAAACGGCTGACCTTAGTTGTAACCCCTGATATGATTCATAAGCTCCAAGCAAAATTTTTGATTTTCATTTATTTTTCGCATTTGCACCGCTTACTTGCGAAATAGTCCATCTTTATAACGCTTGGGGAAGACAACGACTTTGCTTTGATTGTTCCCTTACTGTAATGCGCAATAAGCTCAGACTCCATTGAGAATCACAGTAGCAGTTGAGTGTTCTGTGCGAAAAGTCACGAGGTGTAGCGAAGCAACCGTCAAAGTTTATATAGTGCAAAAGGCACCTGGTACCTGCGATCCGAGCTCGAAAGATTGAAAGATTCCATGGATGGAACGTGGCCGTGTGCGTATGCGCTACCACTACCCTACCGACAAAATTCGCCCAGTACAATAAATATGGTGGCAGAGGTTATTCTTTTCTACTGGTTGGCCATTCGCTTATGCACCAGGGAATACCTGCACTACTAACCTACACTGCATGAATGCTTTCTTTCCTCTGCAAGTCATTCTAAAAATTTAAAATGCTTTAAGGCACAACCTGAGATGGGATGAGCGAAATGTTGTGAATAAACTGAAATGAAGCAGTAGCAGGGTCAACCTCTCACACTATTTGAACGAGGAGGTCGCTTTTGTGGTTTCGGCATGAGGCGGCACGCTTTGGGGTTGAGCAAGATTATCATAGGGGGGACGGAGGCTGATGGAGGCCATTAAAGGGGGTTGCGCTCTGACGGATTTTTGACGGATTTGGTGAAGGTTTAAGGAAGGTAGTGAGAATTAGGCGAAATCGGTGAATTTGCTACTTTATGAAACCAATATCGGTCGGAGAAGGAGAAAGAAAGATCGTATTGGGGGAGCCTTCCAAGACTGGTGGTGGTATTAGGGGGGAGGGAGTCGCATCGACGCCCTTCGGAAGGGAGGGTCGCAAAATTTTCGATTTCGAAAAAGTGCGACTCTGCGCAGGAGCCGTAGATGATACGATGCATAGCAGAAAATGCTCTAGAACGACGTTCGTAGGAGCCAAACGCTGATCTTTCCGCCCCGTTGGTCCATCTGCCCACCGTGTTATGTAGTATCGTATCATTTACAAACGTTCTCAAACCGATCTGTATGCTCTCTCGTCTCGTAAGATTTTTTTTCCTCGGGGCCGTTATCTCCCATTTTGTTTTCTAACTCTTACAGTCCTTTTCATTGTAGAATGAAGATGCCTGTATTTTTATGTTTTTGACGGCTCAACTTAAGTTTTTTTCTAGTGTGAAGTCCACTTTGCACTCCTACCTTCATTATCGAGTGTCCTTATCCCAACAACATGATCCTGGAGTGTGACTCTAATATGCACTCCAACATGGCCGGAGTCGAATGTACTGCGTATTCCTGAATAAACGGTAACGAAAAGTATCTTATAAAATGGTATTTCCAATGACATATTTCATCTATGGTCGCCTGTTTGGAGGTGTTCTCGTTCTCGGTTCTTTTCGGCGACTGCTCCGAACATCACCTGTACTTGCACCTCTGGCGGAACTCTCCTTCGGGCGCTTTTCGTGATTATAGACAATATCCCAGCACCAGAAATCTTTTAATTACACAACGTGCCAGGCCGGTTAAACCTTCTCCAGAAACAAATCTGGCAGTTGTTGAAACAATACAAGAATCTTGTCCAAATTTTTGAAAGTGATTATTACAATGAAAACTTGGTCGACCAGAAACCAAGGTAGAAGTCGTCAGTGATGCAGGGAAGAGAAAATCAAGAAAACCGTACCGAGAGGTGGTGTCCCGTCTAAGCTCATTAGTGCACGTTGGGCGTGTTTCATCTTATAAGCGGTTACGCTATCTCTAGTGGAGCGGCTGAAATCATAAGGCGACGGCGTGGGCGAGCAGTGGCGCTAGCGGCGCGGGTGTGGCCTCGACTAGAAGCTGGGCCCAAACCTTTGACTGCATAATTCGCACCGTCTTCGCAAATCTCAGGGAGCCTACCTGCCTTTCCACGAGGTAGATTTGTTGCTCATTTACAGAGAAATTTAAATTCCTATGACATCGAGTGACATTCAAGTGCATGGCGCTTGTCGAAAAAATCCACTGCCACCTTATTCTACCCTCGACCTTTGGTAAGTTTACAGTGCAGACTGAACAACATTAGCGACGAGAACCTCCACAACATGTAACGTTTCTTTGCCCAAGAAATTAGCTAGCCGCAGTTGCATTCTATCAGTTGTTACTAATCACAATTATCATTGACCATCTATCACTTGTCACTATGAACTAGCAACCACCAGATTTCTATTGCGGCCTCGTCACTTGAACTCTTTCATCTTCACTGCAAATTCACCTGGCTTTCGGAAAGAACGACTACTCCTAGTTTTCTAGATTTTAGTATCAATTCCACGCAAACCGACAACACTACAAACCATTAAGGTTTCAGTAGGGGGGAGGGCACTGCGTTGCACAATTTGCTCTAATGCCGTTTGGCTCAAGGAGTCCTTCAAAGTTACGAAGTGCTATGCGGCCGCGGATTACGGTAACAGTCGATCCGCGCTTTGTTATCCGTCTCAGTCGGAGAGAACGATGATTGCTCATGGATCCAGCAGTTTTCCCTCCTTTCGAGAGCTTATTCCTAAACCATTGCACAGGAGAATATGCTATGTGGTTTTAAACACCACCACTTCCTTTGCTAGAATAGACCCACTTCGTTGCAGTCAGTTCTAGTGCTCCATCGAACAAGCTGATATAACAATCTGGCAATCAGACAGTACAGGAGCGTTTAAGAGATACTGCCAAGAAAATGAAATGTCTCTACACAAATGAAATGGTAAGCAAAAGCAGGGTGTAGTATGCAGATCAAATGTCCAGCGTGTTTCAATTCCTCCTTTCAAAAAAAAACTGGAGTCAGTTGTCATTATACCACCATGCAGTGATCGACCGAGCTCCTAGGCCCTTTTCCCTATGACCCCCTTCTCCATCCGCTTTGGTATTTGTTGCGGTTTTGCGTCTATTTTATATTGTTATTATTATATTGTTATTATTATCATTATATGTTATTATTATATGTTTGTGTCGGTTTACATTGCCTTTCTGGTGTGCATTTGCCAATGTGTTCGCCTGGTTCATTCTCGTTAGCATGTTCTCCTGTCCGATAAACCCTTCCCGGGTATGGTAGTGCAAGGAGTAAGGAGAGGAACAAATTGGTAACGGAGCAAAGAGGCAATATAGTTCTGACAAACGCAAGGTAATTGCTAATAGATGCTAATGCTAGAATACATGTACCAGGTGAGGATGTGGTGTATCACACGCAAGAAGAGCAAAATCTGTCTAAAAAAAGCTGCTACCTTCATGAGCATACCATTTTCGAGCAAATCTTACAGGGATAATAGAGATGTATGACCGGTTCCAGTTTGTTGGGGTCTTCGTTGCCCATGAGGGGCGGTTTTCAAAAAATTGAAATCAAATCCAACGAATCGGTGTGTAATTGTGCCGCAAGCGAGCAGTATTCAGCGTGAGCTTAGAGGCACGGGACGGGATCAAATTGGTGTGGTATTTTATTCAAAAATTTGACAAGCAGTGCAAAGAGGAACATTATTGGGGAGAAAAAGCAAAAAGAGCTATAGAAAACGCTAGAAGTTCCCTTGTGACGTTGATCGTGGTATGACGGAGCTGCGAGGAGAGAAGAAACGCGATAGAGCACGTTGACGTGGGAGTGCGCAGACGCCACATACGCCACGATTGATAAGGATGACACAAGGCAAGGGCTAAACGCTGTTGCCTCAAACTTGTTGTTGCGTTGTTGCGACAGCGCCGCGCTTCCTACGCTTAGGAACCCTCCCCCTACCTACTATAGTAAAGACTACTTCTTGGCAAATAATCTCGACCTGTGGCTTTAACCTGATTTTGAAGCATCTGAAAGGTAAGGGTAGAGCTCTCACCTTAAGTGCATTTTCGTGTCACCATTTATTTCTTATTTCTTCACCGAATGACCATCGATTACTAATCGGCATCCACGTTCAGGTTGTTGGATGGCCATCCTTGAACAAAAAGTTTCGGCCTATCTCTTTTGGGATGCGCCACACACTCTACTTCCATTCAGAGACGCAGTGATCTTTGCATGTAACAGATCCTATACTAATGACCTGTGAAGCTAGCCAATGCACGAGTCTGGTATCGCCTGAGCAACCTAGATGGATGGAAGGGTTTTTTGGTCTTACGAGGAATGCGCACTTAGTCACTTCGGCCATTTGTAAAGAGGTGTGGTCCGCTATACTCGTCTTGCGACGCTGAGCTCAAATCCGCTTTCGGTATCTGCAGAACGATTGTCTGAAAGAAGTTATAACGTTTCTCCTCTTACTGTGGCTAACTCACAGTGGCGCCCTATACATCCTCTCATCCTTTCCCAAGTGTGAAATGGAGACGTAAACCAACAAAACAGCCCCCTAAAATGTTTAGATTTGGTTATATTGTTGGTTTACGTCCCTATTTCACACTTGGAAATGGATGGGAGGATGAATAGGGCACCACTGTGAGTAAGCCACAGTGAGAAGAAACCGTTATAACTTCTGTCAGAGAATCGTTCCGCACTACCGAAAGCGGATTTGAGATCAGCGTCGCAAGACGAGCATAGCGGACCACACCTCATTGCAAATGGCCGGACTGACCAAATGAGCATTCCTTGTTAGGTTGGAAAATTCGATCTTGAATTTGATCCCGAGGCCTTCCATGAGTTTTCACTGGTTATTTCAATTGCTCTGCTCTGGTGATCCTGAATAATCACTTTTGTCAGCAACCTCTTCGCCCTCACCTGATTATCCTTTTGTTCCAATGCAGTGCAGATGATGTCCGAAACAGGTGACGTCAGGTTACCCTCATAGTGTAAAGAGGAGGCGGGGTAGGAGGGAGAACGGGCTCAGTTTTCTTTCTAAAAAAGTTGTTTGTCTGTGCTTCTCGAGCTCTAGCCTGAACTGACCTCTCACTATTTACTCGGGAAATTTTCATATCCTATAGAGTTTGAACCCCAACAAAAAAAATTTTTTCACAGAGTTTGAGTTTTTCTCTACTTTCTCCCCTTTCTTTCTTTCTTTCTTTCTTTCTTTCTTTCTTTCTTTTCTCTGTTTCTCACAAGGGAGATGTTCGGGTCATGTCACGCTTTTCCGGAGCACTCATTTGCTTATGTACAGATACCTGCATGAATCGAAGAACTATGCTTCATTTATCCTGAGCGACCCTTTGGATTCCGAAAAAGGGACGAACGTTGGGTTTATGGTTCGATTCCTCATGGTGACGAAGTTTTGCATTTCCGATTGGCACTGGCATGATGGCGTAAAATGGTGCTGCTGCATGACGTACTACCATCATCAGTAACCCACATCATTAGGTTTTCACCGAGAACCTGGGTCAGAAAGGGGTCTGAGTTCTGAGTTTTTAACCCCTCTGGGCATCCTGAGGGCAGCCGAGGAAAGATGAACTTGGTTCTGTTCTTATGCGCATGTGTTCCTATGACTATCAACCGCACGTTCGTGCTACTGGAACAAGGGGGTCGCATTTGTTGTTATTTTGGGAAGGGGGTTACGCATTTTAGGGCTGAGCAGTGATACCTCTGCGAAAAGTGTGAAGTCTTGAAAAGGGTCAAACTTAAAAATTTTACGAAACTATGGTAATCTAGATGAACTAGACAAAATTGGTAGATTTGTTGCCTAATCACGGGTGTATTGGCTGGTCCCAGAACTGGATACAGAAACAGTCATGATGTTAAGGTGGTGATCGGGGTATCGAGGAATGTGTCGTATACAGCGGAACTTCATAAGACTGACCGTGGTGGTGGGAGTCGCATCGAGAACACCAAGGACGGGGTGCAAAATTTCTGGAAAAGTTCGACGCGAAGGTTGACCCTGTTCCTTATGTCATTTATTTATTTATTTATTTATTTATTTATTTATTTATTTATTTATTTATTTATTTATTTATTTATTTATTTATTACATCACAAAGATGTCATACACAAAAACCTTATCAAAAGACGGGGCCGATCTCAGAGACCATCTGGTCAGGAGAAATCAAGCCCGTACTTGTCAACTCTGCTTACCCTGAATGAGAGCTGACCCTCGTTACCGTTTTCTGGCGGAGTCTGTGAGCGCTGCTCTGTGCCTATACGATAACTTCAAACTTGACGTAGGCGAAAATTCGTAAGATGTCAATATGATGGGTTGAATATGTTCTAATAAAATCTCTACTAGTCCAGACACAGAGGTTGAACGCAGAGTTGCAGTGGCAATCGACGGGTTCCGAAAATTCTAATGACCCACCTCCGTCAGGGGATTTCGATAAGACCCACCACCACGCGCTAGAGAGAGAGTCACCAAAGAATGATTCTCTCGAAAATTGCAAATACGAGCCCTCATCTGGAGACCGAGCGGACCACTGACTCAGATTGAACAAGTGTTCAATTACTAACAAGGAAGAGGGATAGGGACTGCAATATTCTTTGTGAGGAGATTTCAATCGAAATCTAGCATTAACGTATTCTAAGCTAATTGAAGAAGCAGTCATATATCACAGAAACATGGATTAACTGCGAAAAAGCTCCAGTTGTGAAATTGGGCAATTTCCTTGTAGCTCTTCTGTGTATATATCCCATGAATCTATGTCTATGTTATGAGCCAGCCATGCGAAGACCCGTAAGATTTATAGCCTCACACAATGCTTACTAATTGCCTGCATGTCACACTGCAATTGGGAACCATTCAGTATACGCCGTGAACCACGTTCACATTTCACTTTGTCCTACCTTCATTGCTATTTATTTTTTCTGCCATTCTTTTACAAGGTTTCTACTGGTGGAAGCTTATCCTTATGTGGAGCTATGTTCTCCAGTCATAAAAAATTTTGATTTTTACTAGCATTTAAATTGATTATCTCTTTCGGCTTTGTACTTGCTGTAGTGAGAACTACGCCTACTTTTTTTTGAAGTGACGTAGTTTTTTGTTCAATAATTGTAAGCGTTTTCCACGCTTCTTTTTTTTGGTCAGACGTTTGATGAGAAACTTCCAAGAAAATATGACACTCTTTCTCGGCTCAAATGTGAAGCTATTAATTTGCTGTTATTCCCTTCAGTTTGCAATTTTTTCAACCACACTCTTTTCCCTGCTAACGAGCTAATTCGCTGGGAAATCAAAACATTTATTTTCAGAGACATGTTTTCGCCATCCTGCCTTACTATACCACGATTTTCTTGCATTTTCTTCTCAGGATTCGGAGCCTGACCATGGGATTAAAGGACCCTGCCCTCGGCGATCAACCATGGCCTGTCCCTTGGCGCAATAGCTGGGAACGCTCATCTACTGTCCAGTCACTCGCCGCAGGTCTATACGTGGCAAGTGACAAGACAGCAGAGAGAGCGAGGTGTTAAAGAGAGCGCAACGATGGAAGTTGCATCAATGTGCAAATCGGGCGAGAAAAGGGGTCCCACTCCCCGAGTTTTGGCCTTTTCACGTGGTTTCGTCTTCCTCCCTGCTCCAACGACCACCTGTACCCTTATTTCCAGTGAACTTTGCATCATAAATTCTGCCTCTGAAGAAGTCCTTTCAGAAAACTTCTGCATCTTTCCCAACAAGAACGTTTCAGTTGTGATCACCAGAGACAAGACGCAAGTTCCGCGCGCGAAGTTTCGGTTTACGAAGAAAACAAATTTGCGAAAACACTGTCTATGGACAATCGAGTGTAAGTGGGGCGGAGCCAAAGGCGGGGCATGAAAAGAAATGCGCCTTGGGGCGTCCACGTATCAGGCGACGCAATCAAAAAATCCGGACAAAGCGTGCGATTTTGGAAAATAGTGACAAGCAATCGATAGAATATGATGCAGTAGAAATGCGAGATATCAGTATAGCAAGTCAAAAGTAAGGAAGGTTCATAGTGACGGCATTCACAGAACCAAGTGGGCGGCTAGTGTTTCGGCGGCCAGCATCAGTGACAGCGTCTGGCAGGAATTTTATGCGTACCAGTCCTCCCGGTTTTACGAATTGTTCATCAAAACGAAAACATTTTTGTTTTTTCGTTCTTATCGTGGACCATGGGTCCGAAGTGATCTATGGGTGAGATGGACTTATGATTTTTCCGGGAAAATTCCTCCAAAGGCAGAATTTACGCTGTCAGAGCAACCCATTCCATATCAAGTTAGGGGTGATGAGTGGTACCAGGACGAAGGAACAACCATGGGAAACGGCCCAGGACCCGAGAAATGGTACCCATTCCTTTCCCCTTGATCTTGGCATTGATGCAACTGTCATCGTTGTACCCTCTTAATATAGCGCTCCTCTGCTATCTAATCACTCACTGCTTATAGATCTGCGGCGAGTGATTAGATCATCGATGGGCGTGGTTCGCCAAATACGCCAAGAGTGAGGGCTGTTAGATCGTCGAGGTCAAGTCTTCCGCTGCCGATTGCACGTCAGTCCGCACCCTCAGGAAGTCCGCCTGTCTCCCCACTAGACAATTCCCTCCTTCGACCTCAGTTTTTTCTGGTGGAATTCTCCATTAAGTGCGTGCTTTGCATTCTGATTAGATAAAAACAGATACACACTGATCCAACGCAGGTTCGACGGTCCATTGGGAAATTCCCAGCAAGTTGCTTTCTGTTTATTGAATAGAGCTCTATGGAATTACGACTGATGACAGAAATTGAAAGGATCGTGCTTGAAGGAAGTGGGAATGGTAGCTTCTAAGGAGTGGGGGATTTTCGCTGCCAAAGAGAGGCTGAAATAGCCAGAAATGAGTAGAGTTTGTTAGAAAAGCTGTATTTGCCTCTCTCTGCCATTTCACCTGCTTCATTGCGTTTGGAGGAATGGAGGAATTCAGGAGGCCGTAGGTGCCAAGTGATGATAGACTAAACGGCTCCATGGACACCTCGGCGTCGGAGGGGAGGAGAGGGGAGGGAGTATGAATATTTAGGTCTCCTACGGGACCTACTTCAAACGTGACTCATTCCAGCGCCTCAGTGATGCGCGTCAGGTGTTTTAGGCAAGTCAGAAAAATTGTCGTACTGTCGCATGTAGAAAAACAGAACAACATTCGACCCGGCACTGAGCTGAACAACCAACCTTTCTTTACAACCTGTATAATTGAACAGCTCCCCGAACTTGTCTTCAACAGTTGGAGAAATAGCTATACAAAAATTTTCGCCGCAATGCACACGAAATTCTTTGTAGTGTGAGAGAGAGGGTCCACGAGAAAAAAATAGGCAGGGACAGCCGCACCACTGGAACACTTGACCGTGATCCCTGCTGTATCCACTCTGATTCGCCGTCAGTTAGACATTTCTCATCGAACAGATAGCAGATGTTGAGTCATGCAGTCAAAGTCCGCTCAATTAATTAGGTACACGGAACCTATAGACCTTTGCCCTCGATGCGCACTTTTTGTTGATTGCCATTATTGATTGAAAGTTTCATTTATCCTATTGAATTGGCTTTCCAAGCCTTATGAGGAAAACGGAAAGGGTCTTCTGACGATATTTAAAGGCTAGGTAAAGCAAAATATTTCGAGTATTAGTATTTTCACCATAATTAGAGACTTTGTAGAGGCTTTTGCGGTGGTTCGTGTTGATATCATTCTTGAAAGACGAAATAAAGAGCAGTGGCGAGTGGGGTCGCTACCTGACGCATAGCTTGCAGGAATGAGAATCCTGAACCAACTATCGTAAAGCCCCTTTTAAATGAGTCCAATTTCGGGAAGCAGTGTGTAGGAAATATCGCAGAAAAGGGTGCTATGACAGCAAAACATTTTTTATGAGGCACTCAGAGTCGACTGCTCCTTGGAAGAGCTTTCTAATGCGCAACTCAAGGCAAGCCCCGGATTAGACTGCTGAAGTGACCCCTCCGATGGGGTCTTAGGTAGGATAAAGCAGCCATCGGAGCTTACAAATTCACCGTTCACACGACTTGAAAGTTCTCGGCGAACGCTCCAGGCTCTTGCCAACTCCCCGAAGTTATAAGCTGTATTTGAATCGTAGCGGCCATGTGTTTATGAACTCTCGTACGGCGTGCTCTCTCCCGTATTTTTGCTTCTATGCGCGATTTGTTTCTCCGTCGTACCATGGTCGTCTTTACAGAAAGTATAAGGGTAGGGTCACAAATAAGTATCGATTTGACATCGGTTTTATATTTTCCTAACATTCTTTGAGACCATCTTTGTGCCATGTTCACCACAATTGCCTTCAGCTATAATCCATGTATTCACCAATGAGTGACAACTTACTTTCCAGAAATACGCAGTTTCCGACGCGAAGGGTAATCGGATGTCCGTTTCGACGGGTCACACCAAAGTTCTCCTTCAGAAACAAGACAGCAACCGGAACAACTGCTGATTGGTTGATATAGCATCAGATGGTTATGGCATATGAAATCAAGTTTTTGTAACGTACTCTAGCATTCGATCGTGACAAGTGGGTTACGAGTTGCCGTGCAGGTGAACGACCTGAAAGTGACGATATTCGAAAGAAGTCTACGCAGCCGCAAGCAATAGGTGTCTGCTCAAGCAGAGGTGGTGTCGGTTGAAGTCTATAATGAAGCAATTCAACACTCGAGGAGCAGAGCATACTTCGGATGAAGGTCACCTCTTGCGGCTCGTTGTCGCTGCTGAACTACATGTCCCCATGTACTGTTGCCTCCTCATGCTGCTTGAGTAGACTGCTCTCAGCCCTAGCAACCCTCTTCTGAGCCGATCGAACTACCACTTTTAGAAAGCAAACTTTGGCACATGTTATTCGTGTCTTCCCAGCAACCTGATCCATCTGCTGTGGATTCCTTCCTCACAACTTGTAGAATCTCAAAAGGAAGTTTCTTCGTGTCTTCCCAGCAACCTGATCCATCTGCTGTGGATTCCTTCCTCACAACTTGTAGAATCTCAAAAGGAACAGCTCCCAGTGGTTTTACAGATTTGGAGGTCCATTGCAACTTGACGTGTGCTGGCCTGATCTTTCAGCTTCACAAATATTACGGTAAGCTTCCATTGCTGGGTGCCCCAGGCGGAATTAGTGAACTAGACGGCAGCTAACATGAGTTGGGATGGCCGACATAACCTTTCCTTAGAAGGCACTGATGGTAGAATTTTGCATCACTAAAGATAACTAAGGTCGGCAAATATCCCTTCGCTGAGAACCACAAGAAAGATTCCTTGAGAAAATTGCACGGGTGTGAAGAAATCGGCACATACTTATTCCTCAATCTAAAATAAGTTCATTTCGGTGGTCTCTGTTTTTATCTCTTTTTATTTCACTTTGTCCACTCCTCTTACATTATTGAGTGCCTTAGCAAATTTATCCTACGATGGGCTTCCAAAGGCTCATCATTATGGGGCAGCACCTACATTTAACGAAACATACGGCGGAGCAACTCTTTATTAAGCCATGTACTCGTTCTCTATTCCGAATCCTAAATACAGTTTATTGCGCTTTGGCCCATACAATTACCCCCCCCCCAAGAGGTCTGACCATAAAACGAGGCAGCGTTTTGTTTTCCCGCTCAACTCCTGATCAATCCAGTAACGCAAAAAAGGACCCTTGATGATCGAACTGAGGGACTGAGTCCGAGATTTGCTTCTTGGACCATTTTCGGGCAAGCTGCCCCACTTGCCGCTTAACCTTCGCTTTACTCTACTTCATAAAATATCTATTATATTTTCAATTGCCCAAAAGCCATTTAAGGTGGTGAGATGAAAAGACACCCCATCGCAAATTAAGTTAGAGGTGATCAGTGATGCACGAAAGAGGAAAAATCCGATGAACTCGGTAGATGAGACCCGATGATTTTCGCATTGATGCGACTCTTGAATGGTGCTGCGCTCTTCACGATAGCGCTATCTCTGCAGAAGGCTTAGAGACTCAGGCACGAGAAAACACGAGAGGTGGGCGTGGCTCGCCAAGTGCGTCAGAGTGAGGCCAAGCTAGACCGATGAGGGCATATCTTTCGCTAGCTACTGCATGTTGATCCGCACCCTCAGGAGGTCCGTCTGTCTCTCAACTGGGTTAGGTCTCCTTCGTCGACCTCATTTCTTCTCGTGGAATCCTCCTTTAAGTGAGCCGGTCACATCTCTGACTGAATGCAATCCTTCCCAATCTTGTGCTCCGTAATGTGAATTTTTTGTTCATGCCTCCGAGTTTTCAATAGAGCACTTAGAATGCACCTAATAGAAAGTCTATGTGCTTGATAACTGCACGCCTTCAGAGTTGTTGCGCCTGATGAGATTGTTTCTATGTAAGGACGTCGCACTATGTTCCAGATTTCTCCCGTGTCTGCTATAGGGTGGTACTGTCGCCAAGTGAGTCCACAACAAGACTCTTCCGAGGACCATTCGGTCTTCCTAGCGCTTCACAAAAATCTGCAATTTCAAGGTCTCCTTTCTATGGAATTCTACTTCTGCACTCTTTCCCACAAATGAAATTACATAGGTTTTCTGATAACCCTTTTCATAACAGCGAAAACAGAAATAGTAGCAACATTCCAGGAGAACATTTGATTAGTTACATTTTCTGTAGTGCTTGTGAACTTTATCCATTGACCCGCTTTTTACAAATGAGTTCCTATGACTTTACACTTCCACTTATTGTGTGACTGTGACTCATGTGAATAGCAAAGGACTAACAGCAGGTAATACCTGAGCTAAAAAGAAGTATTAGATTATTTGTCAGGCACAAGGCAGTCTTATTATTATCAGAGCAGAAGAAGCATTACTAGCAATAAAAAATTCAACAGAATGGTATTACGTAGCTGGATAAAATGCTTGTTGTCCTCTTTTGGCATCAACAGTTGGATATATGAATGCAGGAAGCACCACAAATACGGTAACAAGTATTTAAGGCATAGAAGGCGAAATTCGAATTAGAATACGGTAAAGCACTTTAAGTGTGAGAATTCTATCTTAACACGTTGACGACAGCGTGACGCGGTAACGCGTCCCACCCGAGTCATCCCTTTTTCTAGCGCCCGTACGACTTCTTTCTAAGCTCTTCGTACTCATTCTATAGATCATGTAGTAATGTAACTATGAACGCTGTGGTCCATGGATTGGTTAGATATGCCTAAACCTCATGTAATTCTCAGTTATCTTCTAACTTCGACTTTTATTCTTGAGTAAGTTAGATTGTGTGAGCGCGCAGGTTTTAGA
>KZ345023.1:480956-491511 GCA_002352805.1 Teladorsagia circumcincta
CGATTGTGCTAGCGGTCTGTTTACCATGAGCTTCTTATCACTCACTTCATTTTGCGGACGGACAGACGGACATACATACATACATACATACAGTGGCGCTCAAAAGTATTCGGCCAAATGCTTTTCCGGCCACAACTTCTTCTCTGCCAAAGCAATTTGGTTCAAATTTTGATATGTTTTGAGGGCAAGCCTTTCTTACAAAATCAGCATATTGCTGTTGGATAGGAGCAAGAGTGTTGGAAAGAAAAAAAAACGTTTCAGAAAATTCCCGAGTATGACCAAATTTCAATAAATTTAAAATTATTGTAGAAATCTTATAACTTAACCAAACAATAGATCGCATGATAAATAACATTGACCTGATTTGATACTTTGTCGGTAACCTTCTGAAGTTGCTTAAAACTTAGCAGGACCTGAGTGTGGAATCGGTAAATGAAATTACTGCCTACGGAGACAACTTTCTCCATTTTCCTTAGATATGAAGGGTCTCGCCTGTTACTGTGGCCCTTGTTCTTGCCAAAGGTTTTCTTACCCTTTCACATAATGTTCTAATATTGCTTAGGACATACGGATGGAATTCTCCTTCCGTCAAAAGCACGCCATGCTGTCGAGATCGCTCTTTTACAGTTGAGGTGCGATGATTTGTATGAATCTATAACTAAAAAACGAAGTCAGTACCGTACAGCTGCCATACCTGTGGATGCACAACACCTTCCAAAATACACCTGTTACATCCGCATTCACCACTTCTTGGATAATGTGCAATGGTCCAGTATCTTTTACGAACTACCATCAGCGAGCCTCCACCCCATTTCACGGATGGTATCTGATACTTTGGATCGAAATGTTTCCTGTCACGACGCTACACATGGATTGTGTCGTCGCCGCCGGACATTCCCTATTTACTTTCGTCGCTCCAGATGAGGATGTAGTCATTTGGGGATCTCCAGTTCAGGCGTGTGCAGACCCATTCCATTTCGTACCTTTTGGCAGTCAAACAACTTCACGGGATTCGAGAAGTGGTGAATGCGGATGTAACCAATAGATTTCAGAAGGTGTTGTGCATGCACAGGTACGGCAGCTGTACGGTACTAATTTCGTCTTTTGGCAATAGAATTACACAAATCATCGCACCTCAGCTGTGAAAGAGCGATCTCGACAGCATGGCGTGCTTCTGACGAAAGGAGAAATCCATCCGCATGACCTAAGCGACATTGGAACATTATGTGAAAGAGTAAGGAAACCTGGTTCAAAAAAAGGCCACAGTTACAGGCGAGAAACCCTTCATATCTATGGAAAATGGAGGAAGTTGTCTCCCTAGGAAGTAATTTCACTTATTTCCATACTCAGGTCCTGCTAAGTTTTAAGCAACTTCAGAAGGTTACCGACAAAGTATCGGTTCAGCTCAATGTTGTTCATCATGCAATCGATTGTTTGGCTTAGTTATAAGATTTCTACAATAATTTGAAATTATTGGAATTTGGTCATATCGGGAAATTTCTAAAAAAAAATTTTCCTCCTCAACTGCTCCTATTCAAGAGCAGTATGCTGATTTTGTGAGAAATGCTTGATCTCTAAACATATCAAAATTTAAGTCAAATTGATTCAGCAGGAAAGAAGTTATGGCCGGAAAAGCATTTGGCCGAATACTTTTGAGCGCCACTGCACATACGACATACAAACCGACAACCAAGTTAGCGGTTTATAAAATAGAAGGATTCCTGAAGAATACTAAACAGTGATTACGATAAGAGACCGATCCTACGACGTTTTGATTGTGAGTCCCAACCACTATCGTTGCACTGTTTTGCTGAAATCCGTTCAGAGAATCGCTTAACAGATACTTATACTTACACGGCTCGTCTCATTTCATCTGCGAGCACCAGCAACAAACCATTCGTTTCGTTCTTTCGCAAGCGTCATCCATGGCTGTTGTAATAGACGGCGGAGACGACGATCTGAAGAATCGTTCAGCTGCATTCGCAGCTGCTTTATGTGGTTGACGAGTGCATCTCCCATCTTGCAGCAGGTCTCCCTTTGGACCGCGAAAACCCTATGGGAGCCACTCTACCGTTCTTCTTGTCCACCTGTCATCTGTTCTCCTCATGATATGACCGGCCCATCGTAGCTTGGCGCTTGTCATGTACTCCACTGGATCCCGGAGACGGGAAATTCTGCGTAGGTCTGCGCTGCGGAGTCCGGCTCGATATTGAGAAAATCGACCGAACCTCAAAAGACATCGCTCGAGCGCTCTGTGAGCTACAGTCAAAGTCCTTGCCGTGGATGTACTGCTCACCCATGTCTCAGCCGCATGACAGAGCGCAGGGAGGACTATAGAATCAAACAAATGCGCGCGTAGTTCTGGATCAGCCAGATGGTCGGCAACTTTTTTCAGAAGACCGAAAGCTCCCCATGCTGCTCTTTGTCGTCTTCCTAGCTCCTCCTTCATATCGTTGTTCATGTTCATGGAACGCCCGAGATAAACGTAAGATGTGGTTTCCTTGATAGGTGTGCCATCAATCTCGATTCCTCCTTCATCAGACTAAGCGTTCTTCATGAATGTGTCTTTGTATGGTTGATCCGCACCCCACCTTTTTTCCTGCTGCATTCAATTCAGCGAGCATCGTCTCAGCTTCCGTAGAGCTACTTGAAAAGAGAACGATGTCGTCGGCGAAGCGCAGATTCGAGAGGTACCGTCCGTCCACACGAATGCCCTTCTCGTCCCAATCGAGCGACTTCATTATCCACTGCAACGCTGCTGTAAACAACTTCGGCGAGATGGTGTCGCCTTGTCTCACGCCCTTCCCCAAGGGAATGGTGATGGGTCGTTGGAAGAGTTGCACCGATGTGGTGCATTGACGATTGCAGTCGGCCAGTGTTCTTATATAGGACGGTTCCACTCCTTGGTCGACTAACGCTGACAGAATTGTGTTCGTTTCTACACTGTCGAAAGCCTTCTCGTAGTCAACGAAGGTAAGGACAAGGGGTCATCAGAATTCTCGGCACACTTCTATGACCATTGCGACTGACTGGTTGTGGTCTAAGCAGCTAAATCCGTGTCGAAATCCGGCTTAACGATTTGGAAGGTAAATTTGAGATCAGCGTTCGAAGGCACATCTAGGCGTGTTCATCTCTTCACAAAAGGTCATGGCGACCCGGAAGCCTTTCCTTGTTAGATCAATCCTCTGCCATTGTCTGATCGTGAGATGAGTTGGCTTACATTTTGCCATGACCATTCAAGATGTAGGCAGACATGTATTAGGCTGAGCAAGAACTATCCGCCGTTTTCATTCCACTAATAAGTTCATTAACAAAAGCTTCGAGCTCAGCTTGCAGTTTCTCAGCAGGTGCAATCTTTTTCTGTCCGCGTGTAAGCTCCGGAGTGACGCAAATACACAAGTGTCGTATACAGTAATTTACAAGAAATTGCGCGACTTCGGAATGCATCATAACCTTCGGCAATAAACAGCAAAAAAATCAAAGAGCCATGAGTCTGAAAAAAGCGGTGGAAACTTTCCGCTCAACCTGATATAACCCTATGTGCGACTTTACCCTGAGATTTCAAATCTGCTATCCAAATCTGCAAAGCGAATCTCTGAACAGAGTTACGAAGCGGCAAAGAGCAGCTGTAATGGTGGGAGCTCTTCAGCAAGTGCTCGTGGGAACAGATCCTTTGCGGGCTTCCTTGATTTGTGCGTAGTACTGCTAAAAGTAGTTTTGTAAAAGTCGCTTGCCTATAGCTACCTGTACAACGATAATTTCGCTTTTGCTCACGACGAACTCTGGGCGTCATTTGCGCATGACTGTGAGCAGAAAGGGGCAAATGATGCCCGAACTTCTACAGTGAGCTCATCATGTGGGTTGATTTCGAGTAAAATATAATTTGGCAAATGTTCACGCTGAAAGCAAGGAAATAAATTCTCGAAAGACCCGATCCAATGATCACTTGCCTGAAGTCCAAGTTACAACCGTTGCGCTCTTCCGCTTCACAGCTCCGTTCGAAAACGTTTACCAGATTTGGAATGCAGATTTGAGATTAGCGTTCCAAGGCGCATATAGAAGTTTCATCTCATCTTGAAGGATTTGGCGAACTTTGAGTACCTGGCAAGCCTTTCTTTGTTAGTCTGTGTTACCTCACTCATATTTGCCTGAGACATCACGATCAATTACGACGTCTACCTTAGGAATTTTCTGACAAAATCATTCTATTAGAAACAGACCTAGGATGTTGTTTTTGGATCCTTCATCATGAAGGAGCTATGACCAACAAATGAAAGTAGGTTCAACACCGGTGCGCAACCCAGCGTTCCCGAGCTGATCTCTCTTCGACACTTCCATTGTGTATGAAGAGTGTATTGTTTTCTGAGTCCGGTGAAATGCATATAACGATAGATTTGAATTATAAAAAATCCTCAAATAGTGAGAGAGGTCCCTATACCTTAACGCGTGGCGCGCAACAGCGTCACGCTGTCTCCGGTGTGCTGTTTCATGAAAGCTTATGACGAAGAGATCGGACACATTCAAAGTTACACTCCCATCATTTCCTCTCGAGGGCTGAGATGGTGTCTATGGAATGGTGTCAACTTACACTCAAGTGAAAACTAAGTATTATCCCTACTGTATATAATGCGCTATGTCTGTGTGTGTGTGTGTCACGGTGTCTGTCACGATGATCCCTACTTTCTTTGATTCACCTGGAGGGACTGGATTAAGTGTGAGATGGGTGTACCATATCTCACCAAGTACGAAACATATATTAGCTAACAGGAGCCCCGCCCACAGTGGGCGTGGCGTGCATCGGAATGAGCGGGACCAAGGATCACGGTTTCCGAATCAGTAAAAAAAAAGCCTCAAGACAAGGGTACAGGTGTGCGTTTATAAGCCAGATCGAAATTAAGAGACCCCCTATTGTGGGCGGGGCGTTTTCTAAAAAGCGGTGGTCAATGAAAAATCCATAACTCCGCTAGGAGAAAGCCTACAGAGCAGGGAGAAACTTTGTTTAGGGGAGTAATGTCTACGATGCTCCCAGCACACACAATGTGCACGGAGGCCCTCCCACAATGGGCGCAGCCTAGAGTATTAGGTCGGTCCATAAGTCTTGCAACAAAATACATTCAATGCTAGAAAATTTTTTTGAGATCCCCCACAATCCCACAACTTGTTCAGTGAGGTGGCATTCGTTTTTTCAATTCCAGTCAACCAACTAGCTCGCTGTCTCGCTATTCGTTACAGCTATTACTGCGAATTTGCGAAAAGCGCTTTGTGACCTCAATATTTAGGAGTACCGTTTTGAATCTTCCTTAAGTCAGCCTACTCAAGGATGAAGACGAAGATTGACGAGGGCACAACCTCCTAATTCACGGTGTAGCGGATTTCCACTCTACTCACGATCGCTGATTTTTTTTTATTCGAAGATGGTCCACACTCCAGTCACCCTGTGACCGGCAATTACGATGCTCTACCTGACGCTGCTGAAAAGGGGTCTGGATACCGTACTGATCATTTGCTGGAGCAATTCTAGTACGATAATGAGACACCACTTATGTATCTCCAAAGACTTGTGAAGATCCGAGAAAACAGGGTTTCGATGCCGCATGCCTTTAGCCCTAGTCGGCTCCAAACCGATATGGCGCCGTCATGTTCAAGTCGCAAATAGTTAGCGGTAGTTTAGCTCGAACGCTCTGGAAGTTCTGACTGCTAAACTTCAGCCTGGTCTGAGTCGAGACTTTTTGGATTTTTGATGGAATACGAGAGGAGTTGAATTCTGGACACCCCCACCTACAGATGTCGCAGTGCTGCGGAGGTCAACCATCGACAGCTGGATTACGGCGCTTTTGATGCGAAAGAAATACAAGTCAAAGACTACTTTTATGCGACACTGCTGAACCACCCATTGCTAAGAAAATCCGGTGAAAATCCAGGGCCCTCGGACTGAGAGCTCTTTCATATTCGCCTCATAGCCCTGACCTCGTGCTACCATGTGTCCACCTCCTTCGCTCTCGTGACCAGAGAAGAAATCTTATTGTAACCAGAATGAAATCGAAATCGACATCTAATTTTCTTCGATCAGCATTCAACGGAGTTCTGCAAAAAAAGGCACCGAATAGCTTCTGGTGCGTTGGCGATAGGTTGCAGATATTGATGGTGTGTATCGTGCTGGGAGGATGGGAAAAAGAGATAATGAAAATATCAAAATTAAAATTCAGCCAGGTTGTTGCAAGACTTATGGACCGACCTAATAGATAGCATATTCTACAAGCCCTCATAATTCGGTACCGAGAAGTCTCAGAGGGCTGGAAAAGGTGGATAGAGGTGAGAGAAGGAGAGGAGGCTGAATATTAATGGTGGGCGTGTCGCTCACAAAAATGGGCGGAGTTTGCTGCCACAGGTATAAGTCCGTCGTAAGAAGGCCTCGATACCGGAAAAAGAGCGGATCGAGGTCCACAAAGAAAATGAGGTTAAACGCCATTGGTGGGCGGGGCACGCACCAATGTGGGCGGAGTTATCCACAAAACATTATTACCCGGTTCCAAGAAGTCCTGGAGCTAGGAAAAAGAGTAGATGGAGACAGGCAACGCAAAAGAGGTCAACTGCTATTGGTGGGGGGGGGTGCACCAAGGTGGGCGGAGCTTGCTCCAAGCTTATAACTTGGTTCCTAGAGGTCCCGGAAAGACGAATGCTATTTGTGGGCGCCACCGAGGTAGACGGAACTTGCCACGATGCGCTAGAAAAATATAGGCGGCAATGTTCCGTACTATTGCAATCCTGTGTGATACACGCGAATGCTAAACTGGTATACCATAACAGCTAAGTGAGCTAGCTTCTCTATGTCAATCTCGTGACGCGTTCAAGTCTGTGCAAATCATTCCTATGCCGCCGGCTTGCCTCATTTTTGGAAAGTGATTGAAGAGCTATTCTAAATTTAGCAAGACACTATTCTAGAAATAGAACGCAGTACGATTCATCAATCTGCGATCAGCGGGAATTTGGATTATCCTGTTGTATAGGCCGTCCTGCTATGTTGGGAATCGGAAACCAAACAAAAATTGCTCCATCGCGTCTATCATTACTAATAAATAGTCTCCCTTTTCGAATGGAAAACTCCTTTTTATTAGTATTGGAAATATCGCGAAATTAGACTGCAGTCCTCAGAATCAATCTGCTCGCACAATGTGAAAGAGCAAGAAATAATTGTGGTGAGATTCGGCCCTTTCACATCACTAAACACAGGGTCGTGCACCCTGATACACCCTCTTACATTTTATTAGCACCGTTTTTCTTGCATCTTCAGTTTTAGTAGTTTCATTCCATGCGAATGAATCTGATATAATATTTGAGAAAGTCGCAAATCTTCTCTTTCGTGAAGTTATTAGAACGATCATGAGGGTATGGCTGCACCTCCCTCACGCCTGGTTTTCGACAATCACACCTGTAGTATTCTTTCCTTTGATTGTGAAAAAGGAGAAGAACTCTGCTTCTTTTGAAACTTACGCTTGGGTTTCTTTATGCAGTATAAATCAGCAAGCTCACAATCAGATATTAATGCAGACGCAATAGTTCCTCAAAGGCGCAACCAGATGCACGGCTGAACGATTCCCTTCTGTCTGTTGGATGGAACCCCTGCAGAGGACATCCTAGATTTGGCACTCCCAAGGACGGAAATTATCCAACAAGGGTGCTAGGGCCTTATTAAGCTAGCTGCAGTAGCAGCAGTGTTCCTCGTCTGCGGCAGGTTGTTGTCTGGCGCCTTCTCATCTGTTGTGCTCTCTCGTCTATACTCTCTTCTCCGCGCTTCATCGCTCATTGCTTTTGCTCATCACGAAAGTGAACGAATCTCTTACCTGAGCATCTCCATAACTGCCGACTTCTTACCCTATATCCCTCTCTGTGGACTGTGATGATGAGAACGTCATGCACTGCACAAATACTCTTTATAAGCAGTGCACGGTCGTTTCATTTATTTTACCGTCTCTAGCGGGGACTGAAGGGGAGCTGCTGGTTGAGAAGCGGCGATACTGGTGGAGTTGAGGGAGTGACCCATTCCTGGGGTTTCCCCTCCTTGATTCATTAGCTTGGGCAACACTTGGTCATATGCATACCCATAGTGAGCGGATAGGTAACATTTCGAATGTTTCAAGATGCTTTCAGGCTCTTGGTAACGACGAGTTTGTCGAAACGTCGGGCTTAATAAAGATTCCAACGTACAAAACCTGTGTGGCACAGAAAGAATAGACGATTGTTCTTACTTGAGCGTTTTCGACGACTTCTTTTCTTTTTTCTTTGCTGCCTGTCCATTCCGCACCAGCACTTTCATATTCGTGTGCAAGAACTATACCAGTTTGGTCCTGGGCTATGCCTTCAAATTAACTTTCCCGAATCCCTAACTCCATTTTCGAATGAACGGATTAGTTATTTATAATTCCTTCCACCTGTCTAGAATGCTTGAAACATTTTTCGCTTCGGAAATTCTTGTTTTTCCACTCCGCCTAATCAACTGCGTAGGGATAGTATACTTATAGGAATCCTTCATGGAAACTTGCGTTCGTGAATGCGTCAGTTGTGATCACTAGCGACAACACACAAAGTTTCACGCACAAAGATTCGGTTTCCGAAACAAACTCGAGAAAACCCAGTCCATGGACCTTTGAAGGCAATTCGGGCGGAGCAAAACGCGGGGCATGGAATGAGGTGCGTCTTGAAGCGCCTACGTGTCAGGCGACGCGTGAAAGGATCTGTGAAAGCGTTCGATTTTGAAGAATGTAGCAAAACAATTGATAGAATATGATACGTCAGAAGTGTAGGATGCTAGTACAGTAAGTCTAAAGGTCAAAAAGAGTTATTAGGGACCGCATTAAGAGAAGCACTTTCCCGCCACGAGGATTTGTGAAAGATTTCCGGCGGGAATTCGAATGCGTACTACTATCCCCGGTTTTCGAAATACCTACCGAAACAAATGCATTTTCTGTTCTATTGATCATATCGTGGAAGATGCGACTCAAGCCACTGATTTAAGGTGAAAAAGAATCATAATTTTTCCTTGAAGGATTCCTTCAATCACTCATTGCTGCATAACGGAATTAGTAAAAGCGGATGATACACTTGAGCAATGAAGGCAACGATGGCTATATCTGGCCCACCCTATGACATGAACGAGTCTCTTTTTGCTGAGTCTACTTTGCAGCGGTCATGTTTTAAAACTGCCTCCACACATCATCTGAATCAGTAAAGTTGGAGCTGGGAAACCATGTAATTAATAATTATAATTACTATTGGTGACACAAGTTCAATGCATCTCCATAATAGTTTAAAGAGTCACTTTCCCTCCCCCCTCCTTCTTTGGTCCTGTTGAGCAGCAGCAGTCTATGAGATGAGTCACCTCAAGAGCTGCTTACTTTCGGAATACCTTTTTTTCGTCTTAACTTTTGCTCATGATACGCCGTGATCACTTACAACGTAATTAACTGCAGAAGTAAGGAATCAGCTTACTTTGCAGATATGTAGCTTATGAGAAAACAGCTCTCGGAAATTGCTTTTGCTTTCACTTCTGCTAACTTGCCACTAATCTTGCGGTCCCTTGGTAGAGTGCTCCTTTATACTATGTTAGCAAATTTGCTCCAATTCAAATTCTAAATAATCGTTAGAAGGGGTAACAGAGAGAGGCGCAGCGGTGAATTAGAGATTGCACTGAGATCGAATCCACCTTCGATAGAGCAGCAGATTCCCATATCTGCGAACCAAAAGTGCCTTCGAATGCTTCTTCACGCCGGATGGACTAATTTGTAGATCGCACGCTTGTAATGTTGATTGAACAAAAACAGATTCTGCCTGACTCCGATTGATCACTGGTACTGTCTTTGAATGCTCAGATGAAATCAGATCGGCGTTGTCTGCGTGGCGTGATTCCGCAAACGGAATTGCTCAACTCTGGCGCGCTTCATATTTCTACACATTTCCTTGAAGGCAAAAGTCTGGCTCAGCCTCGTTAAGGAAGTCGCTCCCGTGGGGGTAGGTCTGCGATTATATGTATGTAGAGGTCGCGACATCTCAGCACCTCTAAGCGCGTCGCTGATACGGTAAACGCTTAGGACTTAGATCCTCCTACGCCCGGAGAGATCAGGGCTCGCCCACGTCCGATATCTTGTCTGCGTCGCCACGTTGATCTGCAATACTCTCGCTACTCGGACCTCTCTTACGCTCTCCGCGACTCACATTATCGCTCAGCTCCCTGCCTGCTCTTCTCCTAAACTTCTCCGCAGAGTAGAGCAAGAAGGCTTGCATTTCCTAACCATAACTGTTAATCTTTAACTTGTTCTAATTATTATTAATTTCTAACTATTTTCTAATTTAATTATGAATTGCATTTTCCTGTATTTTGATAACTTTTCTTTATTTTTTTACTCTACTTTCGGCTCCCTTCGCATCCTCGTTTTCGTATTCACAAGTGAACTCAAACTGATCCTAATGCTTGCCTTTAACCTGAAGTAGGGCACTCGAATGGTCTTCACCATCTTCTCCATAGGTTTTACCAAAGAGAGTTTGTCTTCTTAATAACAAA
>KZ345023.1:499069-515006 GCA_002352805.1 Teladorsagia circumcincta
ACTTTCTGCAATTCTTTTTAGCCTGTAAGAAACTAGAAGGTTAGTGCTTTCTGAAGAATATTTTATTTCGTTTCCAAAATGGTATGTTCGAAAAATCGCTCCGTTGGACAAAATTTTTTCCATTGATTTTCGAAGCAACTCCTCTAAAAACACGAGTTTTCAACACTCAAACAATTACAGCTCCTTTCAAATTCAATTCTATGGGGAATAATAATAACATGACATCGCACAATCTTTGTGCATCATGACGGATATTGAACTTTTTTAGAAAGTTGCGGACAGTTGAATTTTTTTCAAAAAGTTTTCTTATAAGCCCTTAGTAGTCAATCTATCGTAGTGGTCACTGTTTTTAGTGACTTAGGTCCACTTTGAAAACACTGGATCTTCTCAAGAGCATATTTGCGTGCCTAGACGGTCAATTATGGACACTTCCGCAGTGAACTCGTCTGCTTGGAGGTGCGCCATGCACTGGTTTGGTGTTAATTGTTGAAGAAGCACTCGTTGTCACACTTACGTATTGCGACGTTGAACTTGGCGAATACGAACCCCTCCCTTTTCGGTCGGCCAGATACGACCCCCCTCGTTGGACTTTGTCCAACGGACGGTTGACCCTGGTGGCAGGTCGACCTCGATGGTCAATGTTCTTAAGCTTCGTTGTCTTTCCTTCTGTCTCATGAAATCGCCCTAGCAGTTAAGCTTTGCTGAATGATTCTTGTAGATTAAAGTAGTTTTTGGCTGAGCAGTTTCGTGAAGGCTTTCTTCTTTCCAGGCTCTGAGGAAGGCGAAAGCGCTGAAACGTGAGCCGAATAAAGGTGATAATAATCTTTTCTTGGAGATTACTCAATACGCAGACATTTTCGATACTACTCATCTCAAGATTCATTGAGAGTCACACATGGAATTAAATTATTGAAATTTTGACCTCTGTGGCTGTCTAGTCGCAGAAATTAATGGCTAATGCATTGCAACCTGTCTCAGTGTTTGCCCATGCAAAACGCTGCTTATTGTTTCTATGGTACTCTTTTGTTCACAAACTTACATATTCACCAGTTAGGGCTTCACCTGTTCACACAGCGCCGCAGGCCACAATAAATGCACTTTCAGTGGCTGCATAGCGACGCCTTTTCTTCAACAAATTCCTCTAAATTGGATTATCACATATGAAACGACACTCTATCTCAACTTTAACCACTCAGAACTCAGTGTCCTCACTCACATTGGTCTCATTACTGAGTTTTCTCCTAGAGGCAAGGTAACGATAAAAGGAGGGAGCTAGATGTTCAAATACGAAGTTCCGGGTGCTCTTGGATTTGAAGTAGAGAAAAAGGTGTGAAATACCGCCAAAAAGTTCAAAATAGGGAATTCCTCTCTTTTAGCTGCTCATACACCAGGGCTGGGAGAAGGACATGTCTGAACGTGTTTTCAGCATTTGATGGCTGTGCCATCAATCGGCACGGCCATAAAAGCTCAGCACAAAAAACTTCTTGTTGCTAATTTTCTTATTATTCTTCCGCTCCTCTGTATTTCTCTCTTTTTTCTCCCTATCTTTTTGATTGCCTACTGGAACAAATCACAAAGTTCCTGATAAAGGTCGCAGCATGGGCTTTGGTGTTGAATTTCGCAGTTGAGATTTGATTAATTAATAATTACATTATTGATTGATAAATAATTTGCTTTTTCTCGTACGACTTTACGGACAACACCTCAACGTTGAGCTTTCCCACGTGGTTGTTTGGGATGTCGATGGATCGTAGGCGGGCTCAATGGGGTTGGGGCGGCACCAGTGCTTCGTCTCTGGCTCTTACTATTAGCGTCTTGGCCTTGTCGAATCATCCCGCCTGTTCTGTACATGCTTCGTTCTTGCGTACCGCTGCATCTTTGACGGGGTAAAGCTAAATTTCTGTCATAAATTTCGAACCTCGCCTCTAAGAGTTCCTTTCCACGATAGAATTCCTCTTCCTGTTATGCCGCGAAACGAGGAACTCATACATATGTGTATTTAGCCAACCACCTTGTTGAGTCTGCTGACTGTGAGTCTCCTGAATCCTTCCACACCTTAGTTGTTCTGCTGCCGTCAGCTTGAGCTCTAGCTTGGAACACTCTTTCTTCGATACTTTGGGATCCTTCCTCTATTTCAAACCGAAGATCTCCTGCCTCATTGGTTGCATTGGTATAAAATTACCGTTTGAGAGGCAGTGAGTACGATGGCTCGGCGAAAGAGCGGTTCTAATGACGTCATTGGGCGTCATTGGTGTATCAGATGCGCTGCAGTGTGCTTCGGATCACGTCACCCCACCAACCGCCCTTCCACCAAAGGTGCCCAATGGTGTCATTGTGGCCACTCCGCCCTTCAGTCATCGTGTTCGCTGATTTTCCGGAATGTCTGCGCAAAAAAGCTCGACACGGCTTCTGCTGGGGGTCTCGCTGCATGAATTTTCCTGACTTATTTCGTGACTCGCTGCAAGTTGGATCCACCTTTTTAGGGTGGTACTGTAGCATACATATGTGTTCTATCGAAGTAAGTTGCACATGGTTTTTGAATATTACATCAATTCTGCACTCAATTTGTAGAAGCAAATTTAAGAACAGTTCATCAAGAAAAAAGCGATCTAGCAGTTTTTTTCACGTCGTTAAACAAGGAATACGCTGATCTGATGTCAGTAACTGTAGAAGTAGAGGCGGACGGAAAAGGTGAGACGACGCTACCTTTGGATACGAAGCACACTTCCAAAATGAAAACGAAATATGATGATAACGATATCGCAAAGTCATTAAAGCAACAGTCTCACCAGTGCTCTAAAAATTCGATGCTAATGGTACGGTACGATGTGCTACCCCTAGACAAGCGACGGCGAAGAGACGTTGACCAAAAAACAAACCTTGAAACGTCGCTTGAACGGAGACGATTACTGTCGAAATAGGCGGTACGTACCAATTATGTCCACCCATTTGCCAGTCGTGGAGAGAGCGTGATTGGCTGCGGAGGCATTTGCGGTCGTTTCGGGACCACAAGGACTAGTTCTCTAAAGTAGGCAATGTGGTGCCTTGGAGCTGCGCCAAAATGAAGCAGTGTTGTTTCATTGAATGTATTAAACTCTGAAGACGGTTTTGCTTACTATTGAAGTAATGGTGCTCGGGAATGTATTTGCCAGCAGTTGCAATTGGGGCGCATTTACTGCAGGCTAGCTCAGACACTCGTCCACCCCATCCTTCACTTCATTTCTGAGCCGAGAAGTTGGAGCCCCTGTTCTGAGGCCTCGTCGGCCTTTTTTCTTCCCTTTTTCCTTATCATCAGTCAACTTCCTACCTAGAACTTCGTTACCGACCGCTTAACTCCTCAAATGACTTGCAAACTCAAATGTTGCTTTGATCCCACATGAAGGCGGGTCATTCTGCAGGCAGGGCCAATTTCGAGTCTGAAGCCTAACTGCGTTGCTTCTGCCCAGGTAGACTTGCAGCAGAAACGTCCGAGTTACGGGCCGCAGCAATGTTAGCAACATATGCTGCCGACACGCCCACTCGTCTATGATTGGCTACCACCACGCGGGTTACTGTGTGCAGAGGCTAAGCAGCCAGTCATAGACTAGTGGGCGCGCCTGCAGCCTATGCTGCTGACACCTCAACTCCCTTTCTTTGCCGAGTGGCTACTACGTGCACTGATGCATTGCATTTTTCCTGGTTTTCGACCGTAATCATGGAGCAGATCTATGTAGAACTTTGGATGCAGGCATAGTTTTGAGACTGTGCGGTTTGTAAGACACAATCCTTCCTCAGCCACATTTAGTTTTCTTTAGTCTTCTTTAGTTCTCATCCTGATATCATAGGCGAGCCCACTGAATTGTTCATTACGCTCTTCCCCATTCATTGAATAGTCTCAGTGCTAAATCCAAATGCCTATTCAGATATAGAGCATTGAATCAATCAATCTAAATCGATTACTATGCTCAGCAAAATAGGCTCATAGAGTGAAGCCCTTTGATCCATTTTTCGATTAGCATCAACCCAACATTCGAACTCGAAGAATGTGCGTTGCACAGCTACGTGAGTGAATAATCCCGCAATCTTTCAGAATTGCAAGAATAAAAATTTCGGAATTCCACACTGTTATTAAGCTATCGGCAAACGGTCAAAAATAGAAGCATAAAAACTGGCCTTTGTTTCCGACAGCCAGATGCATCTGCAAGTACGGAGCAAACACCACGATTGACGCAAGCTCTTAAGAAAATTTGATAATTGATAGTCAGCAGTGACAGCTGATAAGCGACAAATGTCGTATTCAAGGATAATTAATGCAATACAACTGCAAATTTTATTTCGTTGACAGAAAATTGCATTACTTTGTAGAGGCCGCCGTCGCTTGTGTTGTTTGGTCTGCATTGCTGATGCACCTGGCTGCAGGATACAAGTGGTGCATACGCAGTGTTGATGGGTTGTTTCAGAAGTTACCTTGTGGTTTTCACGTCTGAATTCGTAGTTTGGTAAAATGTCAGGTGAAATTCTACCAATTAAAGTCAAAGTTTTGACCTAAAAGAGCGCCACCTGATTCAACTTCCTTGACAGAGAAGCAGTCGGCGCAATGTGGCTCCGGGGGGGGGGGGGAGGGGGTCACCAATAACGTTGCTTCAGATCCACGGAGAAGCTCGGTTTAAGGACAATAATCCAACGGAGGAGAGGGAATTCTCAATTTGTCCCGTCTCCATTAGGCTTAGTCGTAGTGGCCCTCCTACGGACTGCCCTCCCCCTGAAGGCACACTGCGCCAGCAGCTCTTGCGCAGACTACGGCATCTTCTAATCCTAGGTTGCGGATTGCTTCAGGGTGACGTCTTGGGGAGGGGGGAGAGGGCTTGTGGTGCGGCAATTGCTGCAGCCTACAGGAGTCCCAATCGGGTGGAGGAAATCTTCAGGGAGCGTGAACCATTTTGTTCCCGCATTTATACGCACCTCGAGACATGCTTCACTGCGAAAAAATGGATACTGAGCCGATACAAGCAGTCGTAGCACACGCCCCCCCCCTCCGTTAACTGGATGAGACCCTTATTTTATACTCCTCTTTCACTAACAAGGAGAGGATGATGGGTCGAAGTGAGCATATACAATGAGATTCACACTGAATGAATGTCTTTTTGGATGCTGATCTTGAATCTGGCTTCCAAATCTGCCAAACGGTTTTCTAAACGGAGTTATAAAGCAAAATAAAGCAACAGTAGTGGTAAGGGTTCACGGGCTAGAGGTCGCAGGATCGACTCCCTGACAGGTGATTTGGCTAAAAAATTGCTTCTAGTGATATTTCTATCGCCGGAACACGAATATCACACGTGGCTTGCAAAAATTCCGTTCGGGAATCGATCCTACGACCTCTCGGCTATGATCCCGAAATGCTATTACTTCTCTATTTCGCTTCATAACTCCATTCAGATAATCGTTAGGCAGATTTCGGAAGCAGATTCGAGATCAGCGTCCAAAAACACATCTAACCTTGTAGGAGTCATTGCATATGGCTAATTCTACCAATCATCCTTTCCTGGTAAGCCTGTATGAACTTCCCTTCATCTTTTTTCTTAACTGATAACTAGCTCTATTGCACTTTTAAGGCTTAATGCCAGCAATTAGTTTATTACGACCAAAATATACTTATCAAGTATTACCTTGAAGGTCTCGTTCATGAGAATTACGTGCCTCACATGGTTCTCATAACTCGATTGAATGACATCATGAGAAAACAGTGTAATAAACAGCTGAAAATTGTCGTTCAGTTAAATGAATAATTCAAAAAAGCGAAAGACCGGCAGTCCCTTCGAACTCTAATCAACGATTCAAAGCAATAGTTCGCATTGAACATAACGTGCGAAATTCGAAGTCCCCGTGATCACAATTCATTACCTTTCGTGCAGCTTCACCTGGAAGCGGCAGGCAAATTCAAGGAAATCACTTGAGTGGCACATTGACTTCAGGCAGATCAGTCCTTTTGGTGAGTAAGATAGAGTTATCCGGTAACGTCCCAGATGTCCCAATCTCTCCGTTCAAAAGTGCTCGATGAGGGCGATGTCAGACACGCCAATGGAGCGATTCGCTAGCGAATCACTGGATACGAGCGTTGCGCCAGCAAATCGAACTATGTACTAGCTACTCAATAGTGGCAGGACTCAACGTCCAAAGGAAGTCTCGCCACTTTTAAACTGTGTTTACTGTTCAATGACACTGTTTGAATGTGGCGAGACTTTCTTTGAACGCTGGGTCCCGTCACTATTTAGTCGCTGGTACATAGTTCCACTCGATGGTGCAAAGATCGTATCCAGCGATTCGCTAGCGATTCGCAAAGTCTGACATCGGCCTAAGCGATCTAGTGCCTTGCATAACCGCCTCAACCACTCGTTTGCAACATGCACGTGTCTGCGTCCTCTCATCGATTGCGCTCTCTCGGCTATCCTCTCTACTCCACGCAAAGTATTTCGTTGCCTAAGCACAGTCGAATCACAAATATGACTAATCCCACGAAATTGTCGTTTTCTACTCAATTCTTCCGTTGTCCTTCATTACCTATCCACGTTGCAGCTCTGTTTATGCAAGAATCACATGCCTTAATTTCCGGTATATGAGCCCTAGCCAATATCAGATAAAACACCTCCACTCGTGCAATGTAATTGCACACCTGTCTAGACCGTCGTAACTTTGTCCTTGGCAGTAATTTGATGCCCTGATTATGGAATGGCATTTTTTAGCAGTGGCGCTGGCGCCACCTGGTGCCAGTTGCCGTCATCATGTCATGACCATCACGTCATAAGAGTTGTTTTCTCGAAATAGGGTCCTGTCACGAATATAGTGTTCATTTTTGGCGCTGGCGCCTTTTGCCGCCTACTTTCCGCTCATCTGCGCCCATTCATTGTTAGATCGGAAAATATGTGATGGACAATGCTAATACCAAAAACGAATATCATTCTTGTAATAAGGAAACCAAATATCCACAGAAGTTTTCACCGAGTTTGGTGGAAACAAGGATTGTGACATGATGGCGCCAATTGACGCCAGGTGGCGCCATCGCTAAAATGAGTGTCATTTTCGTGATCAGGGCAATGGATTACCTTAATAGGGAGCTGCAGTAGATTCTAACTGTACGCAAGTACGCTGAGGTTTTTTACGTGACACTGATTAGGGGTTATCTACCAGAAATCAGGGTAAGATTGGTCAGGTTAAGTTTAGTGGAGCGTGTCGACGTGACTTAGGCGAGAAGAAGGGCCAAAGGCTGTTCCGTTTTATTATACATGAAGGCATGAAAGTTTTTACCAACCTTTCGTCATCTTAAAGGCGGAATTTACGATGAAAAAGCAACACATTCCAATTAAGTTAGGGATGGTGAGTGGTACCAGAAAGAAGGAAAATCCATTAGAAACGAACGGCCTATCACCTAAGGAATGAGACCCTTTCCTTTCCCCTTGATCTCGGCATTGATGCCACTCCAGTCGTTGTGCCCTCATCAATATAGCGCTCTCTCTGCTATCTAATCAATCGCTGTGTATAGATATGCGGCGAGTGATCGGATAGACGGTGGGCGGAGATCGTCGGACTCGCCATGATTGAGCCATGCTAGCTCTCCTGGGTCAAATCTTCCGCTGCCGATTGCGCGTCTGTCCGACCCTTAACAGGTCCGCCGTTCTTTCCACTAGGCAATTTCTCCCTTCTTCGACTTTCGTTCTTTCCGTGGAGTCCTCCTCGTGGAAAACTCATTGTTCGAAAAAAAACTCATTCAAAAGCATCGAGGATTTTCAGAGGAGACTGAGTGTGTGGCACGATTGCTGTAAGAGATCAATTATCCCCATGCGACATCTTTCTTGCGCACGGTTTAATAACATCTCAGTACTTTTTCTCAAGCTTTTCATCAGCTTTTCAGCGTACTACTCTTCATTGACATACTTCTTCACAACCTCTTTTTTCGGCTGACCAAAGAAAATGTATAATATAAGATGTTGCATCCTCTTCTTGGACGCGCCCAGATTGTGCTTTCATTCAGAATCCAGTGATACGCGATGTACACTTCAGCTTTCCATCCTTCCACAATTCTGATGCCCGTTGAGCCATGCCGGAGTTGGACTTTGATCGGCTGAAAATACAATCCAGAATTTGACTCCAAATAGTGCGCATGGTAGCCGGCGCTGCTTGACACTACTCCACTTTCGTCTTTTCAGCTGACCATGTCTGGTTGATAATCATACCCAGAGGAATTGAGCAGAGTGACGGCAAACGGCAGGATTTCATAAATTTACAATATTCATTTATTTATTCAATTGCCTACAAAGCGACAAATCGAGAGAGGAGTGCCATAATCGGCCATGCCTTCTTCGACAAGCCGGCGAAATCCATTCCCTTCAGAACTGAGTACGCTATCATATTTTTCAGCTCTGATCATTGTCGTGGAAGTTTCCCAATGGCTGTGTTGTAAACACGACCTTTTAGGTGTCTATGAATTGTGAATACAATTTTCGATGATTAATTCATTGCCATCGGTGGCATCGCTGATCGATTCTGGAAAAACACCAACACATTCATTTCCTCTGATTTATTTCTGATTTGTTCGTGCTCGTTCGCTGCCACATTTTTCCTCGAAGTTACTCATCGAATTTTTTTAAAAGTAGAACAAAACAAACACGACATTGTCACCTTATGCTTTCTTATTTCCATTTCTTACCGAGATTTCGGTTTCTCTAGAATCTGCGCAGGATAATGGTAGCGTGTTGTTAACCAATCTTTCATTTGTGATACGCCACGCATTCGAATTCTATTCAAACTCTTAGGAAGAGAAACTTATTAGGACATATACATACACTCACTCTAATATTTACTTGAAGAGTGTTCACTGAGATTTCTTTGCGACTTACTGTTGAGATTGGACCACGACCAGAGCAAAGCGTCCGGTGGGGCAAATTCATCGAGGGAGAGGAGAATGAGGTCGTACCTGTAATTTTCGTAACTTTCGATAGGGAGGTGGTATTCAGACCCTATTGAATGACCACGAATGCGAGCAGTAAGGTGAGACTACCAAAGGTGATGGATGGAGGGGGAAGGGAATGCAACGAGTGGCGAAAGAAGGATTCCCTTCAAGTGGACGTTTCCGTTCTTGAACACAAAAATCTCCAACATATACAGCATCGCTTAATTGTGGTCATCACTGGAGCGCCGCCGCGCTGAAACTAGAAGTTGGACCTGTACTCAGGGTGCAGGCCAAGTTTTTCGAGTTTGAATACGTTACTTCTCGCCAGTCGCGCCTTACAAGTACCTTAAGCATTGGTGAAAGAAAAAAATTAGGCAATCTTCAGAAGAAATAAAAATCGAGTAGCCGCTTAAGCAGTGCAAAGCCTATTCTGTCACTTTCCAATTCGTTTCACTCTTCTGAAAAAAAAGTCCGAAAATGTGCGTCATCCCAACAATCATTATTAATACTGATTTCAATAACGCTATTAAAATGATGACAATGGGTAGTATTATATTGGTATTACGCTGTTTTCGCAATACTGTCCGTTCTTCAATGTCGTATGGGTGAACTCTCAAGCTTCCGAGGTAGTGACTTTATCATCGTTGAGGATTATGCTAAAAATTTCTAATGAAAATTAACTTTTGATTCTAATTTGTTAATTAATTTCATTATTATTCACTTGAATTCCTCATGAGAAAGTCTCCTTTCAAATGATATTAAGATTGAAATTTTATCGTTTTTGCCATTTAATAACTAATTGTCTGCAAAGGGGACTCCATAGTGAATAGGTCGCGCGCGAATAGGCGTGGCTACGCGGCTGCCACGCCCACTCGTTCCCTTAGCTTCGCGACGTCACAAGATGGAGAACATCCAGCATTGCTCTGCAGTGCGGCTCGCACTTTATTTGCTACGCGCACTACGCTAATAGCAACGTCGCTTTCTGGATCTCTTGACCCCCCTCCCTTTTCTGGTGGACTAACTGTAACTAATTACTTATTTATTTTTTAGTTTTATTTATTCTTTACGCTCAAAGGCGTGCCACAATCAGTTTGGGAAGTCAAGAACCTGAGCAGATGGTTTAGTTGAGTTCAGGGAAGAAGAAAAAGCAAAGTATATGAGACACTTTCTTTCCGCCCTCTTTCAAGCACTTCACTGATTGACTGATTCTTTCATGCATACTCGTGAAGGTGAATACGCGCCCCTTCCCAAAAAACGCACCAACCAACATTCACATCTTTCTGCTTCACTTTTCCTTCTAACTTCATCCCTTGCTGCTACAGTAGTTCAGTTGTCCACATATTACTAACACACATTTAACCATGCGTGGCGTATCTCAGGAAGAGACTGATCGTGCCTAATGCTCCATTACTTATCTTTTATTACCACACCACGGATGTGCACTTCTGTTGTTGATGAACAGATCTGGATAACTCTGGAAGTGCAGTGGTCACTCTTGCTTCTTCTGTTCAGTATCGTCTGACTCCCATCGTGCTCATTGCTCCACTCATGGATGGACCATCTCATCAATCGAGCGTGTAAGGAGATGATGCTGCACTGTATTGTGCTGCATCTTCTTCTTACTACACTTTCAGTTTCAATTTTGAAGTTCTACCTCGACCTGGACTTCTAATCAATTGTTGCTTCGCCAGCTCATTTCGAAAAATGCTCAAATTTTGCGTTTTTTTGTCCCTTTTCACTTTAAAAGATTCAATTCTGCCGAAAAAATGTGAATTCTCGCATTCTGTTGGTCGCTGTGTTTTCTCAACGAACATTCAAACGTCTCCTACGTTCACGAGATGAGGTCGAATATGTAGCGCATCAAACAGCATGATTGAATTCACATCTCCTCGGTTCGGTCTTGATTCTCTCGTGTATAGGTTTCAATTTGTGCGGTGAAATCACTTTAAAAAGATACAGCAGCTGCATAATTTCTGACTTTTGGAATGCGCCCCGCACTATTACCATTAATGGTCTGTTAGTGGCGTTTCGAATGGACATGGTCAATTCGATGACTTGTCGAAGTTAGCCAATGTGAAAGTAGGAACCATCTTTGTAACAAATCTGACACCAATCTCGGACGAATAGAAGTCTCAGTTTACTTAGACGGCGCACGATTCAAGATCTGATCCTCGGACCGCCATTGTGGTAAGAGGTGCCATTTGCTGTCGAACCATTTCCGCCGTAAAAAAAAAACACTGTCACACTAGACTCTAAAACACTTCCAACACCAATTCCAAACTGTTATATCGCCCGAGTGATATTTTGTCTACTGAAATCTGTTCAGAGATCAACCCCCGGTGCTCACATACTCTCAGATTTATACTCACGATCTATCAATAATTCACTGTTACTCGTTTACTCTGCTCAGTTGAACTTTACGTGCATGGAAGTGGAGAACGGATTGAAGCTTGTTTCTCACACGATCGTCTTACCAAACTCTTCCCGTTTGAGTTCATCCCTTAAATAGTGGAAGGGTAACAATCTCCCTTTTTGAGCCCAAAAAGGTATTAAAAAGGTGAAAAACTTTTCCACTTGTCTGGAAATGCTGCTGGTGACTTTGTTCTTCTCAGCTCAGTAATTGTTGGGGCTCTCCTCCATTTTCACCAATGATCAAATAGCATTTTCTTGTGAGAAACAGTTTCTGATTTATTTTATTTCGTCAACTGCTGCCTTTGACTGCAGTTTGCATGTGAAAGTTATCATGAGGGAACTAAGTTATGAGATGAACCTGGGCCGTATTACCACCTGGGTAGGAATTCTACTCTTACTGTCAAGTTCACCTACAAGGTTGAAGGAAAGCACGCTGAGCAGCGCTCAATACTGATAGCACTTCAGAGCGGCAAATCAGTCCCAAGCCTTCCTGCAATTCGATATATTTAAGTCCCACTTTACCTGCGTGCGAGTCTGAAAGGTACCACTTGATGGAGTTTACGAAGAAAAGGCAGCCTATTAGAAATCAAGGTGGAGGTGGTCAGTGGTGCAGGTTTGAAAACCAGAGAAACTGCCCAGAACCCGGGGATTGGGACCCTCACTTCGCCTGTTGAATTTTGATGTGACTCTCATCGGTGCTGCCCTTTTCAATGCTAACGCCCTCTCTCTCTGTTAAACGACTACAGTGAGACGGTGGGGGGGGGGGGCAGGCGGGTACCGGCGCGATATGGCCCTGCTAGGCCGCTGGGACATCCCCTTCGCTGTGAAACGCGCATCATCCCGCACCCTGTCTTTCGACCAGGCATATCCCCTTCTACCTCTGATTTCATCGTGGAATCCTCCTTTTACTACTTGGTCTTTAGGAATGCCCCTTGAGCTCCATTGTCTTACTGACGTGAGTTGAATCTGAATTCGAACACCTGGAGATTCCGAACAAATTAAATGACACTGTGGACTGATTAGGCACTCTAACAAAGTCTAGCCAAGCAGCTGGAACTTCCGTTTATGCGAGAAAAATCTCCCTTCTCACCACTTATACATGCTTCCCATGAGTTCTGCGAATGCAAAATTATTTTTCCTTTGAGCATTTTTTCTTCGAAGCGTCGTACTTCAGCCTTAATTAGACTATGTTATCGCTTTCGCTACGAGGAATTGCTCGACTTTTTCTAGGAATTCTTATTCGACGTTGACGTCGCAACACCTATGTAAATTCACTTATCGCTGAAGACAAATGTTGCAAAAAGTTCTTTCATTTGCTCGTTACTTTTTCTATTTCAAGCACAGCTCCCTTCTCTGTTGACCCGATTCAGTAGAGAGTATCCTTACGTTCAGTGCCGCGATACCCTCCATTTGGTAGCCGCTACTCTCATGTTCATATCACAGGTTCTCCTTTTCTTTAAGCTTTAAGTGGGATAATGGTCTCACAGATAACGGCGACGCATGTGCATAGTCTAACCCCGATTCGGATTTCGCCCAAGCCAGGTAGGCACCTCTTTTTCTTGTCCATTCTTCTCCTGATTGCTGTCGGCTTGGTAAGAATATGAAAACAGTTAAACAAACGTCGGCTCTGAATGAGCAGAGCGCTGCGTTCAAGTGCCTCTTCTATTGTGGACGGATTAGGATGCGTGGCGCATCCTAAAATATTATTAATTGATGCCTTAAGCTTATCCAATTACTGCTGAGCATAGTTGCTATAGTCCGATGCTCGTTTCTTTGCTATAAAATATTAACAATAAATGGCTTAACCCTCTAGGGATGCCATAGCTGTTCGATTACCGTCACAATCTGCTCTGAGCTCAAATAATATCTTGTAGAGCTACTTACATGTGATAATGTCATTGTTTTCTATTATGCGCTTCTAATAAGGTTTGTAATTAATCTGTAGAGCTCTCTGGCTATAAGTGCGATCCCATATCTATTATCTGCCAAATTTCTAGAGAGGTGGTCTTGTTTTGTAGGGTCATGGAAATCAGATAATGGAAATGTTTGAGCATAAAATAAGAGGCTCTCAAAGTCAAGTGTTGGCATGAAAGGAACGTTTCAGGAACTCTATCTTGATGCGCCACGCATTCTACTATGCCCTGACTCTTGCACAGCAGCTGGATCTCGTTTTGAATGTTCTAGACGTGTCCGACACTACTTCTCATACCTCAGTGGAATGTAGACACGACCAAATAAGATTTAATCCGTAGCTTATTCTTGGCCAAAGGCGGCACTACCTCCTTGCTGTTACTGATATCCTTTCATCAGAAATCAATGAATTACAAGTCGATTTTTGTGTGCATTCCATTTGAAGGCGTACCCAGGCAGAAGTCAAGTGGACGATTCACTTCGGTCTGTAGGATAGAACCCTGGAGGTCAATCACAGATGTGGCATCCCGTGCACGAAAATCACCCGACAGGAGCGCCAGGGTTTCCGCAAAGGAAGCTGCAGTAGTTGCAGTTTTTTTTTCTTTTATCAGGCTGTTGTCTGGCATCTTCTCATCTATTGCGCCTCTCGCTCTCCTTTCATACTCTCTTTTCCGTAAGTAGTCTCTCATCGCATTATCGCACTAAATCACGAGGTGAGCAAGCCGTTAACTCAACCGTTTTCGGAAAATTCTTTTTCTTTTTTCTTCACTGTCGGCTCATTTCTCATCAATACATGTGCACCCGTGCACAAGAACCACACCGATTTGATCCTGGAGTGTACCTTTGAGGCCACTAATCTTCTTCAACCTGCCATGCAATCGCTGGAAATTTGCTACATGAGCGTGTCAGTAGCTAGCTAGTAGCTCGATCCCTAACATCTCCAAAGGAGACTTCAATTGTATTAAATTCCACAACCAAGCGGGGGGAACAATGAAGTCATAAACACGTTATAGGTGTGAGTGCTGAAAGCGATGTACGTATACCATGAAAAGGTGAGTTGGGATGAAATGGTGCCCTGGTAGCGCACTCGCCTAGTGAGCAAGAGATGCGGGTTCGAGTCCTGTCTGGGGCGAAAGTTTTGCTCACAACCCGGCACTCTTGTGAAACGTAATAAACTCAAATTTATTTGAGGGTAAAGGCATCACAGTGCGTCCTCTGTGGTTACAGAATCAAGTAGTGTCACCAGGGTGAAATAGGCCCAATAGCTCTTTCCACACACTTTTCCGTCCTGATGTGGGCACAATTTTTGCGCTATTGGATCTGGCTCACTCACAGAAGGTTACCCGCACTCAGCTACTCATGGGATATGCCTTAGGGTCGTACCGACACTCCTATTTTGAATGAACTTGAATCCGAGATTCAGGAGAACAAGGAAATATGAGCTTGGCTATGTCACAAACTTCCATTTGCCTAGTGCACCCGCCCTTGAGCCATGACTTTCATCGTAATTAAGCTCAAACTCCGCCCATTTCGTGGCCGATCCGAGCACTGCCGTATTTTCCACAGCTCAACTTCTTTTGCAAAACAATTTGTATCTTCGCGTTCTTTATTTTCTACCTATTGACGTCATTAGAATGATTTTTGTCGTCAACGATGACGTGAGCGGGTTTGTAGGAGCTACATTTTCTAAGTACAATTACTGTAACTCGTCTTAATCACACAACAGCAATTATACTCGCATGCACGTAGTTGCTGTGCCGTCTACGGAAGCGATGCATTCTATTGAATTAATTTTTTCATGCATCAAAAAGCCGAAACGGCGTTATCGATCGGGCTGAAAATGTGCAGCTGCATGGAGGCCTTTCAACCTTTTCCTCCCTTTATGTCCTCTCTCATTATCAGCTGTCAGATTTCGCCCTGCGACTTTCTCGTCACTATTTCTTACTTTTCATTGTCTAAAGCTTAGGTAGTCCTACTCATTGAGGTTGAATTTTCTCACCCAGTTCTTTATGAATCCACCCAATCATTTCCTGGTTCGTTTGCGCCTTTACAAATGTCGCATTCTTTCAGTAATTCATGTAAAAGGGCTCAAGCTCAGCCCTGTAATTCAGTTCATCGTCTGTCCATCGAAGGCTATAACGACGTCCTTTCTTTCTGACGTTTAGTAGAACTTCTTTCTATGCCGTTTCTTATCTTGCCACTCCAGTCACGTGAAGTCCTTCTATTACGTGTTCTATCCAAAACCAGCGATCACGATAATGTGGGTAGCGCTCGATATTCGTTGCAGTCCAAAATGAAAGCTGTTGGGGCAAACGTGGCATTCACCGCGAAAAGAGCTGTGAAAAACGATTGAAAGTGGGCTGGTTATGGCCATGCTCGTGCTTGTTCTCTGATGTCAGACAAAATAGAAAAGTGCATTCGAATGAGTTCCAAGCGGAAATGAGTTATGGGTAGATACTGCCACTTGGAGTGGAAGTGGGAATAATAAGAGAAAGAGGATCTGGTTACCAAGCGTAAGACGTCGAAACCCGACTCAAAACCCATGCGGACAAGCATGCAATTTGCAGCGAAAGATATGCCCCCTGCGGTTTAGCATGGCCTCACTCTTGTCGCAATTGGCGAGCCACGCCCACCTCTCTATTTTCTCGTGTCTGAGTCTCTAGGCCTTCAGCGGAGATAGCGTTATCGTAA
>KZ345023.1:523187-536772 GCA_002352805.1 Teladorsagia circumcincta
CACAATTATGTTGAATTTTGTTTCTTTCAGTTTTTTTTTGACGCAAGGTTGAGCTTATGTCTAACTACGGGCTCGAAAGAAACTGAAAATGGTCTCGGCGCTCTTGTGGGATACACAGGGATTCACACTACGCTGTCCCTTTGCAATAAGTCCAAGAGAAGATCTTCTGTAGGAAACCCTTCCTATCTTTCGTTACCCCAGAAAGAGACTCTCCTACAAATTCAACATAATTGTGATTTGGCATCGTCCCAATGGCAAGGTTGCTGCGAAGGGCCGCGCCAAACGACATACACCCTGCAACGTATGTCATGGGGTGCCATCAAATCATTTAGAAGCAGTTATTGTTATGGAGATGAAAGAGGGAGAAAGGTTCTGTACAGCTCTCTGAGGTTGTGGTCCCCAAATTTCAATCACGGTCATGATCAAAATTCAGCTAACAAGCTCTATGCAGGAAAAAATCCTTGAATCTCGTAAGCTGTAACTGTAATCACAGGATTGATCATCCACATAGTATCTTCATCCTTCTCGATTTTTTCATATCGAAGATGAAGTGCAAAATGAGAAGCGAGGCAAA
This sequence comes from Teladorsagia circumcincta, assembly GCA_002352805.1. Lineage (NCBI taxonomy): Eukaryota > Metazoa > Nematoda > Chromadorea > Rhabditida > Trichostrongylidae > Teladorsagia > Teladorsagia circumcincta. The sequence goes on from KZ345023.1 coordinate 523,762, forward strand.
AACAGAAAACAGGATTCCGGACATTCTTTTGCATTTTCGCGATCACGATCCTTTCACTTTGCGCAAAGTTTGTTATGTCTGGTGATATTCGCCGGATCAGCACTCTTTTACAAACACAACAGAACTGTGATCAATCACCGAAGCTGTCGGTTTGTTATTTTTACATGTTGTGCTGTGGACACCGTCGCCGCCACCGCCGCCGCCCCACCAACGCACGTTTGAACCCCTGTTCCCCATGTACTCAGGTAAATAAGCGTTGGCGGCTGTCCAGAGGGCTCGGAATGCGCCCCGGGATGAACCGTTGGCGGCTGTCCAGACCGCTTAGAAAGCAGGTGATACACAATTGTGGTTAACCCACACTGTCCTGATCAATCCTGGAGCTGATGTTTTATTGCTCAAGTACTTTGCTTGAGTTTATGTAAATGTTTTCATACGTCTGACTACCAACATTTTTTTCTGGGAATCAAAAATTCATTAGGTACTCTTCCAGTACACTAGAGGGATAAGTTGTGCTAGGGCGTCACGCCTTGCCAACACCGAGCGTTTGGCTTTCACTCAAAGATAGAAGACCCAGGTATGTGGAGTTGAACTGCATGACGACAAGATGTAGCTGGGTGGGATTCAAAGCAATGCTTTTGTTACTATACCAATCCTATGCCAGTTAACCAAAATCAAATAAATTCAAGTCAATCGACTAGAACAGGAATTTCACCGACTTGCGACCGCGCAGGATTTTCAATCTGCCCGTTCGGACCAGCTCCGTTTGGAAGACCGCAAAATGGCAGCCACCGGTGGTCGTCAATGTCCCTCGCGACCCTTTTCTGAAGTGGGATGAAGTGGTAAAAACCAACAATCTTGCTGGAACTTTGTTCATGAGGGCCACCAATGGATGCTATGGTCCCAAGTGAGCATCTTCGCGTTAGCCTCCGATAGCTATCATTGTCGCGAATGGGTTAAGTTCCGGAAACCCTCGGAAAAACGGTCCCTCCTGCCCTCAATAAATCGGCAATGGGGTTCATAACCGCGCTTTCTTCCGCGTTGACCAGATTTAATAACAAAATTTACTCTTTCAAAAGCTACGACGAACACAAAGGAAGGTTCATTCTGTGACGCGTTTCAAAGAAAAATCGACCAAAAGACCGAAATTCTCACTTCATTGGAACGTGGCTTTATTGTCGCTTTTTCTCTTTTTTGATGTGCTAGCGGCAGGGCGATTGACGTCAGACCATCTACTAATTTATCCTTTATACTGCAAATCAGAGCTCAATTAACAGCTTAAGCAAAGATCATATTGAAAATTCGCGAGGAATTGTACGGTAGCAAGTAACTCGGTTTAATATGCGCATGGTCTGGGGATTAAGTCGTGGATCATGCGCCATCCAGGCTAACCACGGTCCAGGCCCTCCACCTCTCCTTGTTTATAATACCAGACCTGTCGGAGAGGGTAAAAACACATTGAGCATTACCCCATAATGTGGAGGCTGAATAGCATTCAGCTGCTACTGCGATTGCGACTGGAAGTGAAATTCGTGGCGCATCCTGAGCGGGATTGACTAAAGCCGAATAGTTACCGTTTTTTATTCCTGATAAATAGCTTTTTTCGACATACACGTTCACTGCGGTCACGAAAATTGGGGGATTCCCCAGCAAACCAGAGTCTAGCTGACACATAGGAGCTACGCAACGAGGGTTCAACCACACAACCTCGTCTTCAACCATACAACCTTGTCTTGAAGCGCGAGGATGGCGTAGATGGACTCGGTCCGTCTCACGTATTGGGATGGTTTGTGCATTGGCGTGGGCGAATGAAGACGCTCATGGCACCCACTCGAGCAGTTCCGTGAGCAACATGAGGCAGGTGAACAGATGACGAGAGATGATCCGTGGGCGAGGAAGTGATGAGAGGGATAGGTGACAGTCATCCTAAAGACTGGGATGACCCGTGACCTGTAGAGACTAAGTCGTTCGAGGAGAGCTTTCAAATCATTCTAACAGAAAGATCTAATCTACTACATTGGTGATTGGTAGACTGGATGGAGACCTATCCTCGAACCTACAAAGCCCCATCTCCACCTATAGGTTGGAACATCCATTGAAAGAAATACGGAACAGCCGAAAAAGCCTGTCAAGCGTAGAAGTGCGAATCGTAGGAATTCCAACTCCTTGTTTTTCTCGAAAATCACTACAATTTAGGCTAGTAGGTGTTAGCTGTTTTTTTCTTCCTTTCGTAAATAATGAATTGTTAAAATCTTGAGTTCGCCTTGACGTGATACCTTGCAGTATTACTACTAAGACAAATGACGTGAGTTGTAGTGTGCGATGACCAGCCGCGAAGTTGCGTGTTTGCTAAAATATCTCAAATCATGTGGGATGGGATCCCACGCGACATCATTCGCGGGCCAAGTCGTTCACCGACCAGTGGTCAGTGGAGAAGTCCATTCCTTTGAGCAGAGTACGTGGTAGCCAGAAGGACCAGAAGGTGTGGGAAGGGTAATCGAATGAAATCAAGGAAATACAGCGGGAGTAGATCAACCTCATACCAATGGGTCGAGCTGGATAGGACCTCTCTTTGAAAGAGAATGGGAGTATGAAAATTGAGCCATTATTTCAATTATCGGATCCTGCTTCCTGACAAATCGCTATCCTAAAATAACGTTCTGTCAAAGGCATAATTCATTTAAAAACTTGCTCCTATTTTTTTCCGGGATAGCATCTTCTCAGCTACGCAGCAGGTTACCTAAACTTTAGTGCCAAAAACCCATGGAGTAAAGGTAAATTGATATGCGTTGATCATGCACTGTTGGGATGCGCCACGTATTCTACTTCCACTCAGGATCTCAGTGGCCCTTGAATGCGATTTGACCCACAAAGTGACACGCGGGGCTAGCAGATGTACAATCAGTGCTTTTGTGGCTAGTCGTTCAGTTCTCCTCGTATGCCAGGCCACTATAAAAGGGTAAGTTAGGCCTCAGCTTAGGCTCAAGCCCATTATTACACACTGGCTTATGCTAAAGTCTATGGTTAGACTTATTTATGCTGTTCCAGACTCATTACGACCAAATCAGTAGTCTCATTTCTAAGTTGACGTGACCCGTAGGAGGAGAACTGCGACGCACCCGTTTTTGTCCTCCTAGCAAAGTCCGTTCCAAATCATCAGCCTCATAGAGGTAGAAAGTTTGAGCGGGGTTTGATCCAAGACATGATCTCCATACAGTGCACATGATTGACGATGCCATTTATTGCTGCAGTTTTTTTTATCCTACGAAGTGTTTCTTTTAGGTCAAAGCTCCCTGCTTTACGCCACGGAACCGCCCACAGTGATCACCCCTTCCTTCAAACAACGTGCACAAAATTCTTAATTCTTCTTTGACCTATGTTAGGCTAAGCACCGCGTTAAGCAGCACATACAATCTTCAGAGGACTTCCATATTTGTTGAAACCTGGATAAAAAGGTGAAATCACCACTGACGTGGATACTAAATACCGCGAGTAGTGCGTTCAGGAGAAAAGTGAAAAAGGAATCTGGAGAAATTCCATGTAAAATTCATGCTACTCTCACGTCATATTCCAATTAGGCTTAGGAGTAATGTGGTATAGAGAATAGCTTTCTGCATTATAATAACGAGATTTTCTTTTTCACCGTTTCCTCCCATTAATGCACGAATCATATGCTACCATATCCTTCAAGTACTGCGTCATTCACTCCCTGTGGTTACTATACGTGCTGCCGTGTCTAACGGCGATTGAGTGACGCATTCTTAATACTAAGAAATTCTGCGGAAACTCGAATTCTCGAATTTCGGTGAAAACAATTGGCAAATAGTCCCCGTTTTATTGAATTTCTAGTTGGATAAGTCAATACTTCACCGTCGTTCCTGTCTTGAATACAACATGTAGGAGTACTTTCTGAAACAATATGACTTTTACGACCATCTTCTCTTTTCAAATCTTTTCTCAACAAATTTTGTGCCGTTTTATGCAGTTTCCATGCCATAAGTAAATTTAGTTGATTTCTGATTGGAATACGGATGTCTGGCGCATCTCTGAGATCATAGCTTTCTTTTGAGTATCATCTTTGAATTCCCCTGGAGATGGACCTGAGGGATTACATCCGAATATTCGGAACGTATTTACTAGTTTTCTTACTATCCCGATAAGGACGATCAGTTCTTTCTGCGAACTGCTGAACCTTCGCGAAGCCGTGGACAGAGTTCAGTGTCGCGGATAAATTTGAGTTTTTGCACAAATCCGTATGATGCTACGCCTTCAACAACTGCCGTGAGACACTTGAAAGGTTCAATGTCAACAGCATCTCAGTGCTGGAGCACATACTCTTAAAAGACAGTTCTTCCCCTACAACCGAAGAATACTATAAATTTCAAACCTATAAGAAAATCTGATATGCCCCCATAATAAGGTTTTTGTCCAATTAGATGTATCACTGCTTATTGTAGGATGCTTCTTTGCAAACATTCTAAGGAAAATTCCATCTAGAACATGCAGAATACGAAGATACTAAACAAATACTTTCGGCTACCAATTTTGTGCACTTTTACGGTAGCCCTTTCAAGTGGATCAACGCAGGTTCAGCATTATTCTGGGGCATGGCTATCTCATTTGCCTAGTTTTTCCCGACTCACTTCTTACTACAGTTTAATCCTAGCACTTACCATTAGGTTCGGGTCTCGCACAATTCGATAAAGCCTTCGATTTTGGAAACTATGATTAGCGGACTCGGTCAGGGAAATATGAACATTTTCTCACTACAAGCCGCTACTTCCAAACCGATTCTTTAGGCTTCTATGTCTATGTAAAGTGCTATTTCTACATTTCTACGGGACAATTCAACAATGCCAACAATTGTATTCTTTCCCCTGTTATCATCGCTTATCTGGTGACCTTTATGCTCTGAAACTGTTCAATTTTGATTTCTCTGTTGATGGACGAGGCGTTTCCGGACAGCTGACGCTATCACCACCTCCACTCTGCTCTCAGCTGATCACACTTAACCAGAGATCCCTCTGAGTCACCTGAGCCTCGACGGCTACCGTAAGCGCTTTTTTTTTCTCCTGCACATTCTCTCACAAACTGAATAGCATAGGTAATTACAGTTCTCTTTGGCTTCTTCCTGATTCCCTTTTCCATTATCGTATTTCCGCCATAGTGTCAGCACTAACAAACAAAAAAACTCACCTTATTGAAAAAACATTCACTCTTGAATAGAGAGTTTTTCACATTTTTCGACGTTCCATCCGCTTTTCTGCACATTATTTCAACATGCTTCATAGCCTGGAAAGAGCTCTTCAAAGAAAATGCGGTTTCAATTAAGTCCACAGGGCAAAGTCAATTGGTCCAGCCATTCAAAATGAGGTGTATTGGTATCCCTACACGTATCACGAGAGGGTAAAGGCGAGCCCAAACCTGCTTTCGGTACCTGTGAAACGAGTTCCTCAACGAAGTCATGAAGCAGGAAGCGGCGGTAGTGACCATGACTCACACGCAAGAGATCGTAGGATCAATTCCAATGTGAGTCCGAACTTCTTCTTGCCACTGTGGGATTGAAGGCCGGTGAAGCCGGGAACCCACCGTTTCGGGGACATTGTTTAGGCACTCCGTAATGGGTTTAGTATTCGAGCGAGTGTAACGCGTTTCCCAAAGGGAGAAAAGGCTGTTTGGTGAGCTACCTGGAACTAAATAGGCCTCAGGCCAGTACATATACTCTAATTTCCGGTGTATAAGCCCGCGCGATATTGCGTAAAAACACCATCACGTGTGCAGTGTACTTACGTACACCTAAAGATTACCGTAACTTCCCCATGGGGGTAATTTGATATCCTTATTACATATACGACATTCATTTTCGACGGTGGTGCCATCTGGCGCCAGTTGGCGCAACTTGTCACGACCCACGTTTTCACCGAAATCGGTATAAACTTCTGGATAGGGCTTATTCGGTGTCCTTATTACTTATATGGCATTCATTTGAGACATTAACGTGGTTCAACGCATATTTATCGGTTGGAGGGAGCAGGCGAGCAGAAAATAGGCGCTGAATAACACCAGCGCCGAGAATGAATATCATATTCGTAATTAGGACACCAAATTACCCCTAAACGGAAGTTTGCACAAAATTCGGTGAAAACAAGTGTCGTGACAAGGTGGCGCCAACTGGCGCCACCTGGTGCCACCGCTGAGTATGAATGTTATTTTCGTAATCAGGGCATCAAATTACCTCTATAGGCAAATTTACAGCAGTTTCTAAGGCGTACACAGTTACACCACCGAGCGGAGGTGTTTCTACGTGATATCGGCGTGGGCTTATACACCGGAAATTAGGGTACTAGTGTCTGCCAACCTATTTCGCACACTATGGAAGCCCTATCAACCTTTTTACTGCCACATGGTGCTATGACCATAATACGAGTTCAATGGTACCCAGGCCAATCGAGCTTTTCACCTGCAAATCGCATATATGATAGAAGACTTGTAAGAAAGAATGGAAATCATAATAAGTTAGGTGTCTTGTGCATTGGTTGTTCTCGCGAATCGTGGCATGGGCAAATGTGAATCCGAGCCGCCACCGTTCCGGATGGAATTCGAATGCATGGCGCACCCCAAAAAGGTTTTCAAGTTGATTCATGCCAAGCAATTCGCTCTTCATCTCATGTTTCAATTCTCATGTTCCAATAGGTCACTGTGGAAATATCGATGAAGGGTCAAGCTTTTGACACTTATTTGGACTTTTGCGTGAACATTCACTATTGAGTCTGCGGCTCGTAACGTGACCTGGGCATGTCTGGACCATCCGAGACCTGATTTTCGTCAACGACGCATCTTTCCTTTTCGATATCTGACACTGATTCATAACGGTCGTGATGATGATTGCAACATCTCTTGAACTTCCAGAGTAAACTTTGTAACTGCCAAAAATCTGTTCCATAGTTGGTGGTCAGGCAATTTGTAGACGGTAGGCTGACTTTTTACTCTGATTCATTGTCAGCGGCATTGTCTCAAGTTCAAGATAAGCAATAAAAGATCTTTCGAAATGACCCATAGTTCCGAGCTGTTTCGACATTTTGCATGCATGGTACTCGAACTGCCTTATCTGTTTCAGGGCAGATTACAGCGATTATGCTAGAACCTAGACCACTTGTTGGCTACCATTAATTCGAACCAACCTTCATCTTTTGCAAAGCATTCATTTTCATCAGTGCTTTTCTTTCTGAGCACAGACTGGCCTAGAATTTCAGTGAAAAACACTATAATTTCTAAGAAGAATGTTGCCTTATGGGTACTTTCGTATTTCTAAGGATAAAGAGAGGGAGTCTTTGATCGAGAACTTCGGTTTTCTTTGCTTTTTTTCCATTTTCGGTTATGTCTACATCCAATGTGGGATTTTTGCCTTAACGCTGGCCCAAGCATTTCGGTTCCCCCGAGCAGAATTTTAAAAAGTAGGGGCAATCGCTCGTGAATAGCAGGATAAACCTAGCCTAATCCAAGATCAAATCGTTATTCATATTATTTCTCAATAAGAGTTACGGTCGTTGACCAACTTTGTAATGGGGCGCTTGGTTGATCAGAGCGAATTGTGAAACCGTCGCACAATATGGCGCCCTGGACAATTCCACTAACGCTGTTCGCTTTTGGTGTCGCAAACGTTGAAAATTCTTATCATTTATTTACTGCTTGTGAATCTGAGTTATTACCCTCGTTCTCATTCCGCCTGCACTGTGAGAGCGTCTACGTCACTGTTCACTTCGGAAATGTCGAAAGGACAATAATGCCAATGAACAGCTAAATACATAATTTCCCATACATGCCAATGAACAGTTAAATACATAATTTTCGTCTGGTAATTAAGGGAGACACATAGTAACGGATCAGACACAGTTCTCAGGCCCCTGCGCAAGTGAATTGAGAGACGATCACCTATTATCACCAATGCTTGCTATCATCACAGCTGAATGGTTTCGAATGCCACTTTAAGATCACTCAGGCATATTCTCCAGGACTAGACAGAAAGGTGCTTACTTGACAACTTCCATAAAAGAGCACGACGTATCCGACCTTCACCCTATCCCAAGATTGCCCAATTTTGTTGAAGCCTTGAGATGCAGTGAATGAAGGCAACATCAGGCCGGGTATCGGTCATTCTGAAAAACCTCGTACCTGATTACATTCAAGACGATTCAAAGAACACAAGATATGAGGCGTCATCAGGTATTGTGGCACGTGCTTCTCCTTCTCAATGGGAGCATGCCAGTGATAATGCCTCATTAGAGCAATTGCTTGAAGTCAGTTATGTTTTTCAATCTGATATTTCTTTACACGAATGCATAACTATTTTTCCTCTCTCTCCTGCGAGCTCGGACGTACTCGATCTCCTTTTCCAGAAGCCCAAATCCTTTGATTTGACTACGTCCAATTTTCACTCATGTGCATCGATTTGCTCAGCAAATCCTATATTCTACATTTCGTATTCTATGTTTAACACCGACTGAAGGACATGAATTATGAATTGCCTAAGCTCAGTTCTAATGCCGCCAATAAGAAAGAAATCCTGTAACGACCCATAACCCTTTGAACATTCCTTTGAGCTCGTTGTGCACGTGATCTTGTATTTCTCGAGTCGCACGTGAGTCCTCTTGGTCAAATGAGCGTTGCATGATGTTCGTTTCAGAAATGGAACCAGATAAGCCTCCGTGCTTACTGTTGCCGACGGTTTGCGTGAACAACGGGAAGATGACGTCATCGACGTCTTCTGAACAGCAGCCGTCCACTTCTGGCATGTCGACGCCATTCGTGACTACTTCGACATCTCATCGAACAAGCACATCACAACCACAATCTGCTCCAGCACACATTGAGATTTTATCGCCAAAGGTATCCAGCAGTTTTTTCTCAGAAGGGTTACTCCTTGAACAGGGGACATATCTGATGTGGGAGTATGGAATAAAATGGGAAAATTCATATTCAAAATCGGCTTGTGCACTCACTTTGCTTGGTTAATTCAAATTGAGCCTCATTTTTGAGTGTTACGGATTCACATCAGAATAAGTGAAAAGTTTTGATTTACTGGATTCAATAGGTGTTCATTTATTAACACCTACGAGTTCTGCTTCTTAATCATGATGTAGTGAAAAAAGAAAACTGAGTTAGTCATTCGTAGTTGATTTTACCCTTTTGAACGCTCACTGCCATTGAGGATTGTAGCGGTACTTGATGAACACGCCTTCTGGTGCATACGCTGATTTGTAAGCAGCGAAGTGAGGGAGGGAGGGGCTAAAGGATAGAGAAAAGGATCCCATAGATGTGATACAACTATATATAATTCGCTAAGTATGTCTGTCTGTGTGTACGTGTGGGTGCATCCGTTTGGCGCGAGATTCATAGCGCGCTACGCCGCTGCTGTGAAACCCTGTTTTTTGAGCATGATATAGGAGGTGGGACGGGAACATATTTGGTGGGGGAGAAATCTTGATAAGTGCTGATCAGGGCTGATAAGAGGCGCTGAAACGTGAATTTCATAGAATTTACAGCGGTGTCCCTGCAGCAGTGAGGCGTTGGTTCCGACAACTGATGTGGAGGTTGGGACGGGAACGTATTTGGTGGGGTCAGAAAGTGATAACTGCTGATAAGGGCTGATAAGGGGTGATAATAACGATGTGTGTAAGATTTAAACGATTCTTTGAAGGGGATTATGGGGCAGGAAAGCGCAGCGGTAGTACCCTGGTCTCGCAATTATGAGGTGGTGGAAACGATTTCTCAAGCCTGCTCTTTTATTTTCCAATGTCAGTGTGGCAAAAAAAAACCCGAACCAAAAATTTTTGGTAATGTATCAACAATTACCATTAATTGCCTACATGAAGAGTTTGCAAGCAGTTCCCACAATCACATGCCTGCGGGACTGAACATTACTACTGAGCTTTTTTGCTTTATAACTCAAACTCAAAGAATCGTTTAGCAGGTAGGGAAAACGTTTTGTGCTTAGTGTCCCGAGACAAGTGCAAGATGAGCTCATTACAAATGGCCGGACCGGCTTGATGGCCTTTCCTGGTCAACAAAAAGGGAAGATACTGCGTCTGTTCGCGCAACTAGATCATGCGAGTGACCAGATTGGAAAAGGCTCACAAAAATAAGTTGGAATTCAGAACTGTGAACATGGCAAGGAAATTCATTACTGGATTTTCTCCAAATCCACTGTCGTGACAGCATTGGCACTATAGTTGAAGAGCTCGCAGAAGGAAGGTGAATGTGAAAGTCACTCCCACCCTTCTCGGCCAGCCGCTGATGGACATGTCTTTAGCTCCTCATCTGAGTGAAATACAGTACCGCAAGCTGATGTCAAACGAAAAACGCATGCATCGAGCGACCACGACTGCGGTTTTCACGTGACCATTTATGGAAGTATTCTTGTGCATCGCATACGCCGTACCTTCTCTAGTCGATCATGAGAGGCTAGGTCTGGTGACGCTGAACACACCTCCTGACGAAGCGCCAATCAGCCAAAGCTCGAGTTCCACGCACAGCAGACCATGCCCTTGATTTTTTATTTTTGCCTTGCCCTGCTATGACTACAAGATTGCTAGGAGCTATGGACTGTGCCACGGCTACACATCCACCTGAAAGCTCCTACTCAATTGGTCACAGCACCTCCATTCCCTCGACGCCCTGGAGCAGCACCTGTGGCAATAAAAGTTCAGAGAAAGACATTCTCTTAGATTTGGAGCGAGGGATCTCATCTGGTCCTAGTGACTGGTTTTCTTGTACTGATCCATCGAGAGTTGGAGTTAGTTCGTGACATGACGGATGAGCTAACTTTCACAGGCTGAGCTTCATGGTACCAAAATAGACCACTAGCTGATGCTATAGGAAGAAGGAACTGCCTTTTCCATCACTCTCAACAAGCACTGAACGCCTACATATGTACGGCTCGACCACGCGGTTCGCCCCATTTGGTAGAAGTTTCCTCGTCCAGGTATAGCTATCAACGAATTCGGGTCGAAGCAGTGAACTCGTCACACGAGCACCCTACCGTGCAATTTTATCGTGTCCCCGCCTACGGTTTTTTCACGAAAGGTTTGCTGGCGCCACGTGATCACTGCTGGGGCGCCAGATGCACGGTTATCTACGATTTCACTTCGGTAAGCTTCCGCCACCGCCATCATCACCACCGCCGCCGCCGACGTCGGCGGCAGCAGCAGTGTCTACGCTTATCACCCCTCGATCCCCGCTGCTACAGCGATCGCTCCAACCAATCCGATGACTGATGTGAGTTTTCTGAACCTGGATTTCCTTTTAGAATAACCTGCTATCTATGATACCCGGAGCTTCTCTTTAGTCTCGTGAGCTCGTTATCAGTATCAATGATCAGGGTCAGCTTACATTGACGTCACGTGATGACGAAGAGGGGTTAGGGCCCAATAAATACCACTCATTCCGAATCAATGTTCTAGTGCTTGTTAAGGCACATTAGGTAATCCTAGGCGTTGACCAAATTCTGCAAAGTTTACTTTGTTTCACGATTTTCGATTACGAAACTGCGTGCTGATCTGTCCAAGCTTTTTGTGAGACCCAAAATTCATCGATCTGAACTATTTCAGCCGGAAGGCTACACTCAGGTTTCATTTTGTTCGGTGAAGATAAAAGGGACAATGGGTGAGGCATGTCATGATCATTCCCATTTTGGGATGCGCCACGCATGTTACTCCTAGTGGGATCGTAGTGGCAAGTTGAGTGCGATTTTACCTATACAATAATAGAGGGGGCCTAGCCGATAAAAGTGCTGGAAAAAAAGTCAGAGAGCAACTACAACTTCTTCAACTCTCTCTTGGCATTCCTATACTCCTATACAGTCAGATTCGTACTTGACCCAGCAGCTTTCCCTGAAACACTTGTGAAATCTCAGCACTTTGAACCTACTCCAGGCGAGGTACCAGTTGGTGGTGTCACGAGTTCTGCGTTCAACACTGAATCATGCTATTGCAACGTTATCAGTCACGGTTGATTTATCTCTGAGAACTGATGCCGAGAACTCCACGAGTGCCCAATTTGTGCCCATCTTCAAGCAAAAAAGAGAGCGTTCTCGACACATTGCTGTCAAATGAACGACGAAAAACGCAAAAGCTTCTTATACGTACCCACACGTGTTTCCCGAAATAGTATTCAGCAAATGTATGCATTCATTTACGTCAACCTCGATGTGAATGGACTTCAAAACGAGGGTTTCTAGAAATCATTAAAAGTAGACTAGGTTCATACACTTCGTACCTCAGATAGAATCTGCTGACGTCAATATGAGCTATGCATTAATTGCGTAAAAGAGATTGTACTACGGAATTAATTATGCCTCTTCAGCGATCAAAAATGCCAGCAGGCTAAAAGGAAGGCTAAAGGTTGTAAACATAAATGTAAAAGCAGAATTTTCATAAACAAATCCGAAGGCATGGCGCATCCAAGAAACAACAAAATCTAGTCTCCGTCTATTTTACCCTGAATATTTTGATATGCCGAGTTTTCAAGATATAAGAAGAGCCCTTAAAAGATGCATTTTTGTTTTATTTTTCAGTTCTTTTTTTTGCTTAAAAGGTTTAATCTACAGACGCTATGGCAGGATACGGGGGCATCCTCTATGAACAAGCCTAGAATGAGGCGGGAACTTTGGCCAGGACGAAAATTGCTCACGGACCCTGACGTCTCTCCCGTTTGCGCCGATGTTATCGAAAAGAAGATGTTTGGCGTGGTTCTAATGAATCACCAAAACAATGCCCCCGTATATTGCGATAGCGACTGCCGAAATACATACCCTCTATTTTGGATAACGAAATGAGCGCCGAGTGCAGAACATACCCCACAAATGACAACAGCTAAGAAAAAGTGGCTTTTTTCTAGCAGTCGTCACTTGTGAAGTAATGCGTGCCCTCGACGCTCTTCTCGTTTTCCGAAATAGAGGGTATGTATTTCGGCAGGGGCTATCCCAAAAAAAAGGGGGGTTGTTTTTTGGTGTTATTT
>KZ345023.1:536872-566900 GCA_002352805.1 Teladorsagia circumcincta
GCTCTTCTCGTTTTCCGAAATAGGAAGTAGATACATTTATTGTTTTTTTTTGCATTTGTTAGCAAGCCTTATCCTATCGAATTATGAACTATGCTGTTTCAGCCACGTGTACCGATGACATCCAATGCTGTGATATTTCATCGCTGGTATGCCTATCGAGACGAACGGACGAGCAGTTCGAGCTCGGACAGCGGAGTAGCCAGTCTACAATTTAGCCCACCACATCTTCTCTCCTTAGGTAAGACTAGACTTACCTTAGTAAATCTAAACGGAAGTCACCTGGCTTCTCGCATAAACATGGCAGGAGTAAGGACAGGAGGCCCGTCATCATCACCGAGCAACGTGGGCGGGTACTCATTTTGATCTGTTGAATTTATCCCTTCTCCACCACTTCCTATTTTATCGAGAAGTACACACCCAGGTAAAGGAATAATAGCTCATATGCTGAAGTTAGATTATTAGCGCAACCGTATAATATTTGTTCTGAGATGACCTCAACCTCTTCGCTCTACAGAATTGTTTTCCACCGTACTGCCGTCATTTCTATCTCTCCTAATGTTTCAGCCATTTAATGGACAGGGCTCCTAAAAGGGCGGAATAGACCTTTCTCGCTCCGGGCTCGCCTTTGGCCCACGTGTGTAAGACGCTATGACAGAGAGCGACTTTTCTGCTTTTCGCACGTGAAGTTTTTTTTGGTGCAAGAATCCCGGATCCATTCGTGAGCAGTGGTGGACTGCGGCTCATGCAACGAAAAGTTTCGCGCGCAGAAAGCGTAAGATTCGCTTTCTGTAGTAGCGAACCACACCCACGGCCCTCACTCTAACACGCGGAAGTCTGTGATCTCTCATCCGGTAGGCTTTCTTGCCTTCACTTTCTTCTCGGCCCAAACTGTCTCATCTTCATAGCAGAGCCCGCTTCACTAATTTTGAGAAAGGGAGGAGGGTCTCAGTCAAGATGGAACAACGTCTAGCATTCCTAGCCAGAGAGTCGCTCTGAATCCTTTCCAATGCTTACCTAACTCTAGACTGTGGTCATTTCCATGAAAACAAAAATTGATGTAAAGCACAAAATGAGTGCAACAAACACAATTGAAACTCTGCTCATGCAGTGGGAGCAGAGGAACTATTGTTCGGTAATGATGAGCACTCCTTTTCCTATATCTATTATTTTTATTGTATTCGTCTCACATTTTTAAAGCTGGCTGAGCGTTTAACAAACTGGCTGAGCGTTTAACGAAACCTCCGAGGGCAAATTCTGAAACAGCTACCATGTACGCTCACCTCTGCAAATGCATGCTGTCTGCGTCTCGCTCGGCCCTGTGATTTCTCTTCGACGAGCCTGTCCTCTCTCCTCGTCACTAACCACTATCTATAAGTCTGCGTCTTCCTGAGCTGCCCGCCTTGCAAACTCATGCGGCGCTCAAAAAACGTGATCGTTTTCGGTCGACTTTTTTGCTTGTGACGGCGGTACATTTCGCCTTTCTACTTTGACCTTCGTAGGTGAGAAACCACTGATCCTGGGTGAACACGGAATGTGCACGTAAATTTTTTGTGGAGCGCAACGCTCATAAAATTTTATCATCTGTTCACAAAAACTCAAAGTAATTAGCATTTTCTCTAATTTGTTCACAAAGTAGCGTTATCAGTTGTCGTTCAGGTGCCTCGGTAAGTTCGGCGGTGATGGCGCTCTCACCTCCTGGTCTGTCACCCTTGCAAGTGCAGGACTCAGCCTTCTCCACGCCAACGCCGTCCAGTGGTACTGCGGCCAACACCAGCCGCTTCACGTTTGATCATATCCCGTTTCGAAAAACATCAGCTTCAGGTATGCGCCTCATTTCTTGAACCAGTCCAAGTATTTAAGTATATTTTTATATTATATTTATATTCGGGATAATATTTTATAATCCGCTTCCGAGTTATAGACGATCACGATGAAACGGAAGTGACAAGCGCATTCGACCTCCCTTCGTCATCTGGTAAAGATCCGGAACGTCTGAAGGATGTGCTGATGACAGTACGACGCCATGAAGACACGACTGCTAGCCATCCTGTTCTCCAACGGAAAGAATCAGTCATACAGTCTACGCGCACTGCTGATACTGCTCATGTTCGTGCTTTCTTAATGTAACTTTTATAGAATAGGGGCAGAAATCTTGTAGTAACCCTACTCCTTCACCACCTCCCTCCGCTCCAGCGTCTGCACATAATAGCATCCGTTATACATTGGTAGACAACCCTAATTTCTCCTATATGATTTGGTGGAAAGTTAAGCAATCTGATTTGGCAACCACTCTTTACTGCCATTGAGACCCTCAAGCTTAGCCACCACATCATTTCAGGAAGGGTTCCCACTTTAGACTGTCTGATAGCAAACTTGTCCTATACTGACTTTGGAAATCTGGGTGATGAAGGAATCTTGGAAATTTTCAGCAAGAGCACCGCCGTTTGCGAAAGTTCGACCTTCAAAGACCGCGAGATGAAAGAAATATAAAAAGCTTAGCACTAAGAAATGATATTGCTATCTCTCGAATCAAGACCTCTACCGGATCTCTTCGATTGTAGAAGATCTCACAGGCCAAAATACGTCCCTGACCAACAAGGAAAACAAATTTAGGTTAATACGATGAAACGCGGGCCGATGATAAATTGCCTTAATATCAATAGCTAAAAAGTAGTTTCTAGACAAACCTCGAGCCTCGCAAAGCGCCGCTACGATCCAGTTAGGGGAGGAGACCCAGGGGTGATAAACAGTTTAGGCGAAATTTCCCTCGCAGTCGGGTTTTGGAAATTTCTATCCTGTGCAGGAAAATCAAACCAAAGAATGATTCGACGGCATAGCGACTAAATGAACCCTGTTCTGAAGTGATGCTAGAATTGAGGCCCTGTCCTGACTTTTGCGGCTTTTTGATCCTCCTTCTAACAAGGTAGTTCTGTCGCTCTGTCGCTCCAGGTTTACTCGACAGGACACAGATCGAACACGGATCGTTTATCAGGTGGGATCAAGAGTTCACCTATTTTTTCTTGCAGGCACCTGCAGGGCGAACCGAGTCGCTCCCGATTCCTAGAGCGTTTGGTAATCAACTGAGTGTTTCGGTTCCGGATACTCCACTGGAAAAGGGATATGGTGCTCCTGTAAGTGAGCTGCTCTTTTGAATTTCGCCAAATACAAAAATTTCGCACTTATCACTTTTCCTCCATCCTATCATTAAAGGCAAAGTTCGGGCACAGACCAACCTAATAAGCCCTTATACATAGCGGCTAGAAGTGCGTGGGACGCAACTGAGGAGGCGCGCCACGTTCCTGCACCGAAACGTGTCACTAAGACGCTAGGCGCTACTGACTTTGACACGCTCCACCGATTGCGACACGCTCCTCCCACCGCTCGGTATTTTGTCTGCGTCGCAATGTTGATCTGCTATGCTCTCTCTTTCCGTATTTCTCTACCACTCTCCGCGCTCACGTGATCTCATCCCTCTGCCGATCTTCTGAACCTCTCCGCAGCGTAGAGCAAAAGGCTCGCATTTCCACTATATTTCACGATTTTTTCTCTTTTTTCTCCTCTGGCAGTCCAGCTCCCACCTCCACCTCCACATTTGAATCACCTCATCAGTTCGATCCTAAATCTTGCCTTTAATCTCGCGCCCTCTCCTGGTCCGCTGTTCTTGCTGTGAATCCCCACTTTCTCTAATAAAAGCATTTTTGTCGTTTCCTTTCACTGAATTTGGCTCTAATGAGGTTATACTGATATGAGCTGTAATTAACATGTTCAATAATTGTGTCTTTACAGTTCTTTCTACTGCCTTCATCAGCACATCCGATCGCCTCTTCTTCGTTATCGAGCCCGATATCATCCACGGATTCCTATCGACTGGCTGCATCACCGTCCTATGTGGGACTGTCACCGACACCGCGGACCGATGGTGGTTCTAACTCGGACCTGCAGAAGTCGCCTGGTTCGCTATCGTCGGAGACACAGGGAGACGATGATGACAAGAAGCAGTACTACTGCACCATCTGCAAAAAAGACTTCAAACGCCCGGACATACTGTCGAGGTAGGTTTTTAGATTGAGAAAATAACTGCAGCTCTTCACCGGAAAAACTCAAAAAAAGCTCACTTCTGCCCTAGTTTCACGGCTAGCCCTGCAGGGATCTATTTAGCCCCTTGTCATTCAATTTAGCTCCTAGGGAGGCCTCCGCAAAAAGTGTCGAGGGCCAAACTCCACAATACAGTATCAGAAATATAGCCGGATAGCGAAGTGTTAGAGTACTTTCAACCTTGATTCATTAAGATCAAAGATTTCCAAGTCCTGAATCCACTTTGATCCGAATGCTCGACATGTCTGCTCCGAAAACGTTCGCAAAACGTCTTCTGCCTACGGAGTGTGTTTTGCTCCTAAAGACATTCATGTGACTGGTGATAACCGTACGCCACCTACCCTTCTTATCGCATTACCATTGTGATCACATGCGCGAGCGTTTGCTCAGAATTCGTGTAGGCCAGTCTCGCCCACCGCCAGTATTCACGGGGGTCAACTACAAATTTAAGGAAAAACAAGAGTGAACATTTCTCCCATGAGGAGCAAGAAAAGGCTCAGATGAGGCGCCGAAAATGTCCCTTTTCTATCAGTCTCTTATTAGTATTCTTGCTTTGTTCGTCGTATTACCGGCCTCTCAATGTAATCACTTGGCTTCACAAGGACGTGTGACAGCAGCGTTTCTTCAGAAATAACTCAATCTTTAGTAGAATGGCACGAAGTTCATCTTTCCTTCAAAAGAGAATTCCACGATAAGGTCGAGGTCGAAAAAGGGAAATTCACTGCGGACCGACACGCATATCGCAGCGAAGGATGCCTCCGGCGATCTAGCATGGTCCTCCCGCGGCGTTATCGCCGCGGCACGCCCACCGACTGGCTATGCACTCGTCGCAGACCTCTAGCCCTTTAGCAGAGAGAGAGCATTAGCACTGTAAGGGGCAGCAGCGATGAGGACTGCATCGATGGGGAAACCAACGGGCAAGCAAGGGGGCTATTTATTGTGTTGTGGGCCGCTTTCATGTTTTTTTTTCCTGTTCCCGATACCACTAACCACCTCAAGCTTCATTCTGATGGGCTGCCTTCTAGACGCAAAGTCCGTCGTTAATAAGTACGCTCATGATCAGTAGGCTATGCGAAAGCGGCGAACTCGAATTTTTGGGAGGAGTCTTGAAGTCAATGTCAAACGACCATCTTAAAAAAAAAGAACGCGCCTGGCGCAGTGGCCTACGGGATCCAGACGATGTGGTCGTCGGGGTATCTTACAACCAGTCCTGCTGCCAATGACGGTGTCGCGCCACGATTTGTCAAACGCCCTTTGGTGGGATGGAAAGAAAAGTTTGCTGGGTCTATTGTAGTGTTCCTGGATTGGTGAGCTCCTTCAGTCTAGGAAACCCGGAAAAGACCAAGCAGTCGTTTGGACTAAGATTTCCTTCTGGAAGAAATAGAGCATAGAATCCTTATCACAGGCCATCCGTCACCTGATTCGTCTACTCTGTCATAGATAACTCTCATGAGCATCCTGCAGCAGCACACTTTGTTTTATTGGTGCTAATTTCGAAATATAATAGCTTGTGCATGTGTTGCTTCACGACTAACCCTGACCATAATAACCGCATAGTTCCTGGTGACGAGGCTTGCAGGGCGCGTCCCGGTGAGACCAATCAATGTCAAAAGTGTCTGCTTTTATTTACATACGTCTTATCAACCTTATGCGATTCAAGTTTTCCGCTGCAGTTGCACGATATTTACGACCACTTGCGCTTTGTGAAACACTGCAAAGGGCACCGCATAAACGTATTCTGGGAACCCAACGGCAATTTCAGCGATGAGTTGGCATATGAAGTAGGAATCCAGCTAAGGAGAACTCAAAAGAAACTTGATGGTGAAAACAAATAAATATTGTTAACCACAAAAAATAAGTAGTCAATGAGAAAAAAAAGCACACTACAAAACCTCAGTGATGGGAAGGCATACGGTTGCGAAAGAAAAGTACCAGAAGAATTTTAGACATTTGCGGCGGCATACCGGTGAGAAGCCATTCGGTTGCGATTCCTGTGGACGTTACTTCTCACGCTCCGATCATTTACGAACGCACCGAAGGACGCACACTGACGAGAAGCCTTACCAGTGCACAATCTGTTCATATGCAGCTGTAAGTAATAATTTGAGTGGCATTTATTTTCCTTGAAATCATATTTTCATACACATAAAGAGCCGATTTATTGTAGAGACGTCGCGATGTACTCACAAGACATATGAGCACACGTCATCAAGCCAAAGCTGGTCTTTCAATCTTCCAGAAACATCGTGACATACGAAGGTATAATTTGACATGTGGCATCATAGTGCTGTAAGCGGATACAGGTTACCCACAAAGCTGCATTGAGCCTCACTCAAAAACAGTAAAGGGGTTCACCTAGCTTATAGGCAGGCCACGGCAGGTGCAGGTAGATCACACATGAGGAAATCATAGCAGCGAAATAGGTCTTAATTTTCTTTCCAGGTGGAGTGAGAATGTGGGTTTGGGCATTGACAATGCAGAAACAAATACTGCTTTCGCAACAGAGTCAACCGTCTGATCGAACTAAATGGGAGTCGTATCCGCGATACATGGGAGGGGATCGTGTTGGGGTTCATGAAGGTAAAAAGGTAGAGTGAGGAAGGTCGTCGTAATATTGGAAATTGAAGAAGTCGTGGTTGCGAGGAAGGGTCGTTTTCGAGTTTTTGGTAACTCTGACAATCAGGTGAAAAAAAATACGCATGGAATGGATAATACATATATGCCTTTTCTTGTGACATATTTACCCCATTCCTCCTCGATGCGACCTCTCCAACCAGCATATTGGTATGTTAGTGGGTACTTCTTCACATGTGTACGTAGAAGATAGTATCTCTCGAACGAGGGAGATCTTTGACCCATTCGCGACAATATGTCGCCTCCAGGCATTGGTCCGAACGGGCAGTCTTTGAAAATCTCGCGCGGTCGCGAGTGGGTTAAAAATTCGAAAATCAGTCGAACACTACGGTTGACCCTGTTTCCCAGTCCATTCTTGAGCTCTCACGAGTGTTTGAGAAAGCAAAAACGAAATGAGTTGTCTCCCCTGCTTCGGTTAGGATTATTATGGGCAACAAGGGCTATCCTCACCGAGTGCCCTCTCACAGACATTGACTTATGAATAATCTGTTTATTTAGATGTCTGAGTGATGGTGATCATGCATTAACCTCATCGAGTACTTGTGGAACTGAGCCCAGCACACCGAAACGGATACGTCACACTACTGACATATCGCCCGTCCTAGAACATCCCGAACATCGAGATCGAACTCTGACAGACGTATGTTGTTTTATTTTTTACTTGGCCATTCCATCTACATTGGGACCAAAATTATGCTTCATGAACTATTTCGAAGAACAATGAATTTCCACACTTCCATGTTCGACATTGCCAAGATTTAGTGGGGGAGGCATTAAAGAGGCATCTTGTCCCCATTTATCCCAATGGATTTAATCACACTTCGCTAAATTCAGTTGAAGGCTTCCAGCTTATAATTGAAAAACATATCCAATTATATAAGAAGAAACTTCATAGTAGCCTTCTTTATAGATGTATATCATAAAAATCTGCCACGGAACATAGGCCGAGCTCAAAGGAGAAGACTATTATGGAGTTTTTTCTTACAAACAGATCGCGTGCCATTCCAACGTTTTCTGAAACGTTGGTTGGGAGGGGTTCGCCAGTCAGAGCTATTACCTCTGGGAAGCTATTACAGTGAATCGCAAAGGCTTTACTTAAAGTGCAACCAGGGCAAAATCTGTTCTTCTCTTTTTCTGGGTCTTTTTGCCCCCACTCCTGTAGAGAGAAGGAAAAGGCTACCATGAACTTCATCCTCAAATAAATAGTAATGATGATGATTTAGCTGGCAACACCTCGTGATCGACTTGTAACGGAGACATCCCAAGAGGAATTCCCTTCGTTGAACGAAATCGAAGATGATGTTATCGTTGACGTTTGTGAACTAGAAGAAGAGGATGAGGACGATGATGACGATGAAGAGGAGGACGATGGTGAAACCGGACGATGACGTCAGCTTTCTCAACAAAGTACTACTCATGTGTATGAGCATCTATTTTTGCCTATCTCAGGTCGTGAAGATCAATAATCGTGAAAAATCAGCGTTACTCTGGATCTGCTTTTCTTCAGGGCACAACTTTCACCCACTCTTACTGCCCTACCGTACCCTTAATGGTCATACAGCACTACCGTAATCACTGCATCTTTGAATGTTTTGCTCGACGCTCACCCAGTGTTGTTTTTTACTTTCAAGTTGGAAAAAGACTTTCTGAAATCGGTAGAAATTAATAGTACCATTAAGGTTTTTGAAGTGCCGGTCTTTCTTGTCGTTCCCTTGGGAACTGAAGACCGTATCTCCTCATAGCATGAGAACTCCTGATTAAATCCCTTTCGAAAGACTAACGAAATGGGACTCATAACTTTTTCATTGATCATCTATTGATTACAATTCGCCTATAATAATTGTATGTGAACAACTGCTAGAAAAAAGGACCTAAGTCATATTATTCTTCAGATTTCTATGTTGTTTATTGCTACAGATATCCAGATTTTGTACTATCAAGTTTGAATCACTAGTATATTCTGCCGGTGAGATAAAATATACTAACTAGTCATGGAACGTCGATGATTCTCTTTTGTGCTTTTTTCTCAGAAAACCTCTAGATCGATTTCATTACAACGAGTACAGTTCACGTGTATAATTAGAACGGTAGAAGAATTCATTGTTGTCAGACTTATATTTTTATGATCACTACTGTGAGATTTGATCGTATTGTCGATTATTCGCTAGCGACAGTAAAAATTTCATCTTTTTTACGCTTTGTTTTGAGGAGTTTTGGAATGGCTATGTTTGCCATAGCGCCGTACGAGCCTTACAAAGTAACCCTTACTCGGAAAGCGTGGAAATTACCAGTAAATCTTGCTGTTCATCGGGAGGATCCCATCAGAGAACCAGTACGAAATTACAGGTGGGGGAGTGGGAGGGAGGAGGAAGGGGAAGTCTACTGAAACTCATCAGAGAACCAGGAGAACCAGTACGAAATTACAGTGACAGGGGGGAGGGAAGGGAAAGTCTACTGGAACGACAAATCCTCCACATATTTTCTACCACATCATGCTTACTTTTTTGAATTTTCCACCAAAATCATTAAAACCCGCCTCAAAAACGACCCCCCTCTCCTGCAACCACAATTCATCCAACTTCCAAAAATAAGATCCCTTGTTCCAACCTTTTGACCTTCATCAACCCTTGGTACTACTTCCTATCCTTTTCGTTTGAAAAGGAAATCAAAATAGGGCACCCCTCGTTGAGAATTGCGCAACGCGCAGTTGCCCTACCCTAATCTCAAGTAGGATACTATTAGCGCTGCAAAGTAGTCCCCAACAGCTACGTTAACTATCAGACACAATAGAATTGAAAAAAAAGAAATGAGGCAAGGGGAACGAGGAGAAGCAGTCACCTAGGCAATTGAAAGCATGTAGGCCAAGAGCATAAAATGTAGGCCATAACGACTGCTTGAGATGCGACTAGGTTCTTCATGCAATTGTGTGATATATGTTGTCAAAACCACATAAAGAGTGATAGTAAAACATTTGTCATTGATTAATTCCCTTTTGGGATGTGGCATGCGCTCACTTCCGTACAATGTAGAATTCAAGAGCGCACACCATTTCATAAAGAAGCCTCACAGTCGCCATCTATGTGGACGGCACAGAAAAATTTGATCCGGAAACGTGTTGCACTGGTCGTGCACAAGAGTCCACGACGGAGTCTTTTGGGAAAATATAATATTTCCGATATGTCTCCTCCATACGCAGGTGCAAGCTTGAGTTCCGGCCTTCGTCGCCTTCAGGATATGACGTCATCTGTGATCGCCATCGAGCTTAAGGCGGTCTTCCGTAATTGCCCCATGCTGAAACAGCTACAATATTTCCTCAATCAGTAACCCTACGGATAGCTCGCTAGAGGCAATATCTCTGACTGTGCAAAACCCCGTCCAGCCAGTGTTTCAGATAAAGGTTACTGGTCTACACTCTGCTGACGACCACCTTTAGCTCGAGTCGTGAGCAACGTTCCCCTGGCAGATTTTTTTGATCTCGTCGGCGCAGAAGGCTGCTATGATGTTCTGTTATAGCCTGGAATGTGCTCTTCCATATCCAGTTGGGGCACCCGGCTTGAATTAAGGGAAGTGTGATTACGCCATTTTGAAAGTGGAGTGAAGTGTCTCTTTTTTTTTGGCCACTCCTGCATATGTCTAGCAAACTATCCTACATTGAATAAATCGTTTCAAGAAATTATGTAAAACCTTCAGGCTGAAGCAGTTACAGTGGGCCTCTTCGAGCTCGACGACGATGACAGACGATGGGGTCATGATCTGAAGACGGTAAGGGCAGTGAAGAAGGGCCTACTTATAGAAGGGCACTCACGAGATATTTTGCTGAGGAACTTCCGTCAACGACGGCAATCTCTGCGAAGAGAAAAAGGCCGAATTGCGACATGGACAAAATGCCTTTTTTACCCCCTCCCCCTGTATGTACATATTTCTATAACCATATATTTAGTTGGCAATTTCCGCATAGAAGTTTGCAAACCGAGCAATGTATGAACGCCCATATTTTGGAGACACCCGGTAAGTAACTACCCCCCCCCCCCTTTCCACTCGTTTGTAGGGAATTTTCCGGGAGGGGAGAGATGGAGCACATCACCTAGCACTAGAATCAGACCTTTAAAAAATAATCATGGTGATGGAAGCGTGGTGGGGATTCTCATTGCAGGAGAACCTTTTCAACCCCTGCAGGAACGGTTTTGTCGGGGATCGTAGGGATACCCATAGGATAAGGGGTCATAAAGTATTTGAAATAGGTTGAATGCAGCGGTTGACCCTGCTAGCATTCCTTTCCAGTTGTTATGCAACAACAAATTGAAGCTTACTGTGTGACCCTTCCAAATGACTTATCACCGCCGACACTTCGTATTTATTCTCTCACATGGTCCTTCAACGATACGAACTGAAACAAATCAAGAAATGAGGCATGGTGCATCGTTAACTCAAAAATTCAATCTTCATGTTGATGAGGTTATTTGTGTGGAAACATACGAAAAATGGACGACATGCCCACAAGTATCCGTCTAGAGGCCGTCGCGCGGCCAAAGGCAGAGACGTAGAGGGTAAGCGGACGAGTCGCAGCGCGTACTGTAGTGAGTTTGCGTCATTTTGAGTAGAATGTGCTATAGTACGTCCCACACCCTACAGAACGCGCTGCGACTCGCCCGTTGACCCTCTACGTCTCTGCCCTCTCGCAGCGCGACGGGCCTCTTGTCGAGTACCCGGTACCCACATGTCAACACAACCAGTACAAAAGGCTCCAGATCACTGTTCGCATTTCGGAGATTTCATCGCTGGGCACCCATTCCGCTGCTGTTTCATTGCATCCGTTGTGCATACTGCTGATGGCTCTTCCCGTACATCTGGCAAAATGTTTCAACAATTAGCTTTCAAAATCGGAGCCATCAATTAGATTTTCAGATACACAAAGGGATTGGTTTGGAATAGCACTCGGTGCATACCGTTAGAGTTATTTGTTAAGCTATCGCTTAGTGTATCATCGTCGTGAAGGGCGCCTTCTGCTTTTCTCTTCAGAGACTTTTCAACGTGACGTGACCGACCGAAGAACAGATCCAAAGGGGTGCTACCTGAATAATATTTATTGAATTTCATTGTACAAAACAAATTCTGGCTAGCTCAACTCATATCCTTCACAGAGCGGACGTGAAAGACATGAGAAAAGTGCATAGGTGACAAGCTGGTGATCTAGACATTCCCTTACGCTGACTCTTAGCGGAAGCGAAATTACTGGCAGAAAACTAATTTTCCACCTGGCAACAACAAAATAGATGGGATATTCGAACCCTTAAAGAGCATTTATGCGAAATAAAAATATGTATGGATGCTCGATTATATAGGAAATTAGCTCTATGGTAGCTTGTCCAACGAAAACTTGACCCTAAGAGGCCCGTCAATTTGTACTCGTTTACCTCTAATTGTCAACATTTTTCAGGGAAAAGTTGATGAAGAAAGCAACCATTCGGACTACATATTAGGTTGGTGCGAAAGTCTTGAGACACTCGGATGCGTGTTTCAAATTCATTTACAATTTCATTCTAACTCTGACTTAATAAACTATACATATAATCGCCATCGTGATCTGTGACATTCATCCAACGAGCAGGCAAATCGGCTATTCCCTTCTCCCAAAAACAAGAGGGCTAAGAGTCGAAAAAGTCAGCCACAGTATTTTTGAGGTCTCCGAAAGTGGCAAACTTCTTTTAGACCAGGAATTGCTTGAGGTGCCTAAAAAGATGATAGTCAGAAGGGTCGAGGTCAGGGTAATAGGGAGGATTGGGGATCGTATTCCAGCCGATCTCCTGTAGCTTAGACTGCGTGATCTTCGCCGAGGTCGACCGTTATCATGCAGAAGATGGACAGAAACCTTCTCGGTCGCTTTTATTTGATTGAATGGGCGAGTTCCTGGAGCTGGCAACTAAAAATGGTAGCCTGACTGTCTGGCCTTGAGGGAACAACTCGTGGTATAGCATTCCTCTCGAGTCCGAAACACCTTCCTTGAGTGCTTCACTAGCCAGGGCTGCACGGATGGATCCTCTCCTTTCGGGAACCAGACAGCGACCCCCTTGTTGCTGCCGTAGAAGATACAGCTCTCATCCCCGGTCACCAGATCCTCCAGAAACTCCTTCCGATTGGGAGTAAGGTGGTGCGACTGGGCGATCGAAACACGGGTGTGACGCAGATCATCGGTCAGTTGGTGGGGAGTCCATCGAGCGAAAACTTCCCTGTAACCGTACTCGTGAAGGTGTCGAACTATTATACTTGCTATGATCGTACTCGAAAAGCTCCGTCAATTCCCTGCTCGTAGCCTCCGACTTCTTCTTTACTTCGCTGAGAAGTCGGTCGTCTCAATAAGAACTTGCTACCCGGGGCGAGGATCGTCGTCGAGCATCGTGTCTCCAGACTGAAAGCGAGCGAATAGACGAATAATCGTCGCATGGCTGGCGAACTGCTCGAAGTTTGCTTCTTGACACTTGCAACATGGTTTATAACAGAAGGGCTCAGGGACCTACTTGGATACTGCTGGCGGTAACTCTGAGATTGTTCTAAAATTTGCTCCAACCTAATATGATCTGTTGTACCATCACAACTGACGAATTAGCGACCCGATTCAGCAATCCGCGAAGCTATTCAAATGTAAAATGAAAACAGTCACAAAACGCACCTAATTCCTCTATCCATTCCGAATTGTGCATATATTTGATCTCAAATAAATGCCTGGCCCAATTCTGCTTTCCATTTTCCATTAGCCATGCAAATATTCGTTCACGGATCATAGACTCTTCTCGTCTGAAACGTGTTTTTATGAAAATAATGAGCTTTAGCGGCAAATTTCGCCGTTTCAAGAATACGCGCATACATCTGAACATTTCAATTTTTGGCACTATCCAACTATTACAACCCCACAGTCTCTAAAAAATTTGTTTGTCATACGGTGAGTGGCAAAAAAGGCTCACCCACTCAAGAGCCCCCTTCCTCACTCGAGCAACCGTTAGGTTCGACATCTCAAAAAAAAATTTGCGACCTCCCTTTCTTTAAAGAAGTGTCGATGCGACCCCATCATCACCGCCATAGTTTTAGGAGGCTCCCCCATACAACCCCGCCCCCTCCCCTCTCCTACCTCGACCGTCACATCATGGCTGTTTCTACAGTCTTTCATTCTGACATCAGTCGGCACATCCAATTCCACCCACTTCTCCCTCCGATAAGGCGTTGAGCGGGGGAAGTGAGAGGTTATTAGTATGATGAGGCCGCGAGTCCTTTGAAATTCTCTGTTTTCCGCTTCTTTCGTAAAATTGTGGCCTAAATCGTATACCGTCAAAAACAAGCACCTTTTCACAACCGCAACTCCTTTCAACTACCGAGAATACGACCCCGTTCGCACTTTTCACACAAAAGCGACCTCCTCGTTCACATAGTGCGAATGGACGGTTAACCCTGCCCCACCCCCAACCTTTGGCTTAGGCTTTAGCGCAATCTCATCATGGAGGGAGCGAACAAACGCAATGAGCACCAAAAAAGACGCTCATACTCGTTATCAAGATCGAATGAAAGTAATTCGCAGCAAACTCGGTGGAAATAGTTCTGCATCCAAATGCAAATGGATACAAAATCGAACCAGCGCAAAATAAATGTCATATTTGTTTTAAGGCAATGAATTATCTCTACATGATGTTTCAAGCATGAATTTTCATTCTAGATTTTGGAGTGTTCTGGTCGAGAGCACAAGGGCAGAAGTGGTGTAGTGGCAAGACGCCATTCACCACTCACATTGTTTGGATATCAAACACCGAATAGTGCGCCCAACCAGGGCTTCCATCCCCTCTTTGTCGCTCAAATCTGTGCCAGACTTGCCAGCGGGGAGAGGGGTGAGAGCGCTTGGCTGGCAGCCTTTGTCATTGTAGGAGTCAAATCAGCTGGTAAATTGATGCGTGGCGCATCCAAAAAAGATCGATCAACGCAGAATATTTCACACTTTTTATCCTCGTAATCGAATGGTGTGGAATTTTGCAAAACTTTGACAAATACAAAATTAACCAACCTCGGCGCAATGACCCCTTGCTTGTTTTTATTCTCTGCGTAGAAGACCAAACTTGTCGATGGAAACTTTTCTGTGACCATTTTCTCAACGATGGAACCTGAAGTGAAGACAGACTGATCACTCGCTCCAGCATGCAAATCAGTCAAGCGACTTCCAGGGGAATTTTACGATGAAAAGGCAGCCTATTAAACAGAGTTAGAGATGGTCAGTGATGCACGAAGGAAGAAACAACCGAGAAAATAGCTTAGAATCCGTAAAATAGGACCGGTTGACTTCCGTTTTGAGGCCCCCTCATAGGTGCTGCCCTCCTCATGCTAACGGTACCTCTGCTGAAGGGCTAAAGACTCAGACACGAAAAGGCGCGAGAGGTGGGCGTAGCGGGCCAACTGGACCGCGGGGAAAGCCATGCTAGATCGTAGGGAACTATTATGCGGTGCAAATTGCGTGTCGTTCCTCACCCCTAGGAGGTCCTGTCTCTCTGGTAGGTAGTGTCTCCATCTATGACCTTCGTTCTTATCGTGAAACCCTCCTTTTGTTGGGGCAATTTTTATGAATAACGGTCCTCATGCTTTACAACAGCAGCTCCATATTGATTTATTTTGTAAACAAATTTTTAAATGGACAAGGTAATTGAAATGCACCCGCCTCGATACGAAGAGTCCAGCTTCACTGTATTGGGTGATCCGAACAGGAAAAGCAAATTCAACAACGCATCAGTCACCGCTTCAGGCTGATTACTAATCATCGGGCAAGCGTACGAGTACTGCGAAGCCTGGAATTTCTTTTTTAGACCACAATTGTACAGTGTGTCAAACATTTCCTCCTTAACCTCGCCCCCCCCCTCCCTGTCAGCCAACTGTCAGCAAGGTCAACCGTCGCCCGTACTTTTTCATTTTCGGAAATTTCACGTCTCCCCCCCCCTTTCCAGGAAGGTCCTGTTACCAGCCTCACTACCATACGTGGGGGTCTCAGCCAAAAATACGTCCAAAGACGGCAAATTGACCGTTATCTATAGATTGTTGAAAAAATTTCAGGTTTGCCATAGATTTCATGAGGGATTCAAGCAGGTACATGATCAATATTGCTTAGCCAATGATTCCAACTCGACTGCTGCAGAGCACTAACATCGATCCTATGGATCTTTCCTGCGACGCTTACACCTTAGAGTGCTGCACCCGATTAGTCGGAATGGAAAAAGCAGTGGAATTTTTTGATATACAAAAAATCCTTCTTATGGAATTTTGAACACTTCCTAATTCCTGAAACGTACCTCATCCTTAGCGTGAAAAACAAAAGAGAATGGTGGATCTGGGCGTTTCGAGAAATCGACAACTTCAATGTCGACAGTCGTCCAAATTTTCGAAGGGCTTGACTGTTTGCTGGTAGACTGCAAAGAAAATATAAAAGAGGAGTTCGAGACAGGATGTTAAGAGAAATATGAATTAAAGGCAAAATTCAGGATCAATTTGGTTAGGTGATTACACTCAAATGTGAAAGAAAGGGTGGGAGGTGGACCGCCAGAGGAGAAAAAAAGGAGGAAAAATCGTAAAATATCAAATGTGAGAGTAAGGGTGGGAGGTGGACCGCCAGAGGAGAAAAAAGGAGAAAAAATCGTAAAATACATGGGAAATATGAGCCTTCTGCTCTACGCTGCGGGGAAGTTCAAAAGATCAGCTGAGGGATGAGAGATCATGTGAGCGCGGAAAGCGGTAGAGAATGCCGAGTGGAGAGAGCATAGCAGATCAACATTGCGAAGCAGACAAGATGAGCGGTGGGCGGGGCGTGTCTCAACTGGAGGAGCGTGCCTAAATCCTTGGCGGCTAGCGTTTTAGTGACGCGATTTGATGAAAGGACGTGGCGCGACTTCTGCACTTGTGTCCCACGCACTTCTAGCCACTCTAAAGGCTTATTAGGTTGGTCTGAGCCCGAATTTTGCCTTTAAAGATGGTATGAATTTCTACTTAGTGATTTCCAACTATGATAGAAGAAACACAAAATTTCATAAGGATTTTAGCTATAGTTTACAAAATGTTTTACGTGGATCTGCACAACTTAGTGTCAATTTCTGGATGCGGACCGAAATTATAACCCTACCGGTTTCGTGCTCTCGTCAATTTCCGAGATAAACCTCGCGAGATTTTCACTCGGGGCCATTGCGACTTCCCTGCATCCAAAATCATCCTAAATCAAAATTTTTAGACACAAATTCAAGCCTTCTACAAATTTTGTAAAGTTTCTGGTACGAATTCAGCTCATGTGGAATATCCATCGGCATTTCTGTGGATGGGGATTCCTTAGACTTCACTCAGCACATCAGCGGTACGGGTAGTACCACGACTGACAGCAGGAAAAACACAAATACCTTCCACTAAAATCGACCACTTGGCCGTAATTGATATTAACTCTATTCGAGGATTTATAGCACTCATTGTATAGGCTATTTGCTTTCAGAACTCCATTAGGGAAATAATAGATAAAGAATTAGATAAGCGAATAGATGTAGATGTGTACATAATCCCAAAAGGAATCAACGCCAAAAACTTTGTGGTGCTCATGTCCTTCGAGGAGAGGGGGGGGGGGACATCACAACATGACCGATCGTAGGTGGCACTAGGACAAGCCTAGGGAGGAGAAACGTCAAGGAGAACACATGTTGCTTACATCCTCCCCTACAATCAATCCCATTGTCTAAGGCTTACCCAAAGCACGACAATTGGCTCACTCCCCCAAGGACGTGAGCGCCTACTTTGTTTTTGTTTTCAAGTTTTCATGCATGTCTCTTCCTAGTTCAGTTGGTTTCCCCATCAAATACAGAAACGTCGTTTCCGGATGTATTCAGTACCTGACTCGTTTACCGAAAACCGCACATAATTATGTTCAGTCCCCTGACGTATCGTTTATTCACGTGAAACATTCCTCCAGATTTTCCAGCCATGTAACGCTAGAGCTACGTGTTGTCGTGTTGTATACATCACCGTGACATACATTATCAAGATGGGAATAACGCAAATTCAGCCTAATAGATCGTCTTGCCGTTCAAGCCATGTCTAGACGCTAAACCTACAGTACCGTGCAGTGAAGAATTCGTTTCACTTTTTTGAACGTAACTCCCTCAGAACTCAAGCTTTTGGGGTGAAACCTAAACAGTGGGTGCATCGAGTAGTTGGTGACATTATACTTGTGTGATGTTGCAGCAGCTCCCTTTCTAACTGAACACGGTGCCATTTTCGGATATTGTATGCCAACTCCCATTTCCACTTGTAAAATCGTAAGTATAAGTGTGAGTTTTCATGTGAAAGGTTATGCGAGTATTTGCTGTTTTGAGTCATTTTCATGCTCATTATGTACTACTAAGGCCATATCAAGACATTTGAGAGTTCGTAATCTGCCGCAG
Source organism: Teladorsagia circumcincta (assembly GCA_002352805.1). Classification (NCBI taxonomy): domain Eukaryota; kingdom Metazoa; phylum Nematoda; class Chromadorea; order Rhabditida; family Trichostrongylidae; genus Teladorsagia; species Teladorsagia circumcincta. The sequence goes on from KZ345023.1 coordinate 555,040, forward strand.
GAAGGGGCTGACGATAACGTTCGCGGCGCCCATGGAGGCTCAAAATCTAGCCAAGCTACCCTACTTCAAGGAGTTCCAATAAGATGTGTTCAAACAATCTGGAGAAGATGCAAGGACGCCGAGTCTGTCGGAGTCAGAAAATACCCAGGGGCAGCGAGAATGTCTTCTCGTCTCGTCCACAGAAACATTGTTCGGCTTGCAAGTAGTGGTCTGCATCTCACTGCAGCCGACATCCGCAGCCAAGCATAGACCCACGAGGGTCCAAACTTATCCGTAGACACCGTACATGTCGTCTGTGAGATGCTGGTCTGTTTGGACATCACCCACTTAAGAAGCCGCTGATTACCGCCGGGGTCCGCGAGGCGCTCTCGATTGGGCTTATGCTCACAAAAACAGCAGTGGCAAAAGGTTGTCTGGAGTGATGAATCGAAGTTTTTGCTGTTTGGGACGGATGAAATCAAGTTTGTGCAACATCATTCTAGTAGCAGATACCATCCAAGGCATCGGCTACCGACTGTGAAGAGTGGCAGCTTTGCGGTGACGGTGCATAGCAGCTTCTGTGGCAAGGAAGTTGGTCCCCCTCATCTTATGGAGGGGAACATGGATTTCAAAATCTACTTCAACATCATGGAGACTGTTATCTAGCCGTACTGCCCAAAGTGGGTTCATTCTACAACAGGACAATTTGCCAAAGCACAAATCGAAGCTGTTAACTAAGTGGTTCCACGACAACATCGTCCCTTTGCTGCTGTGGCTATCGCGGGTGTGTGTCAAGTGGTGCGAATAGAAATTTTAGCACCTAATTAGTGCTACGTCGTGATGAGGTGCGAAGTGACCTCAAGTTTTGGCACCTAATTATTGCTCACACAATTATTGCTTCTGTGGGCGAGACGCGCCGTACATGTCCATAATGGTGCAAAGGATTGGAGAACAGCGATTTCGTATGGGGCGAAGATAATTTCACTTTATTATCACTATTTTTAAACTTCTGACTCCTGTGAACAAATCAAAATAAATCGATAATCATACCTATTATTATTACTATTGCCATTGCCAGCTTAGCGGCGCACGCACTTGCGTGAGCTCCGTCCACCTTCGTGACGCCCACAAATAGCATTTGACCTCCTTCCTTCGCCGACCTTCATCCACTTTGCCGGGTCTGGGCCTTCTTTGAGCCACCCATAATTCTTCGAGGCAAACTCCGCCCACTTCAGCGCACGCGCCACCCGCCAATACATGCTGACTTCACTTCCGCTGTCGAACTCTGTACTCTTTTCCCCGGTTTCCAGGACTTTTTGGTACCGAGCTACAATGTTTATTTTGATTTGTTCACAGGAATCAGAAGTTTAAAAACTAGTGATAATAAATTAATTACTACATTTTATCTGAAATTTCCTTTGCTCCATCCGAAATTGCTTTGCACCATTATGGACATGTACGGCGCGTCTCGCCCACAAATAGCTGGCGCCCATTCGCCAGCCAGCAATAATTAGGTGCCAAAACTTGAGGGCACTTCGCACCTCGTCACGACGCAGCATTAATTAGGTGCTAAAATTTCCATTCGCACCACTTGATACACACCCGGCTATCGCGGTCCCCCACTTCAACCCTATCAAAGATCTATGGTATAAACTATAGCTCCAAGTTGAAGACCCCGTGGCTTACAGGGAGCACGAGAAGTTCCCTCAACTGACGCCCGCATAGGAGAACATCCCCCAGGACAAGATTGGCAAACCCACCAAGTCCATGCCACGCTGATGTCAAGCCGTCAAAACCAAAAGTTTTCTGTGACAAAGTGTTGAGTTGTAGTTGCTATTTGTTGTTACACAGGTTGTTGTGTTGCTGGTTTGAAAATTTGGAAGGGTTGAAGTTTGAACAAGTGAAATGGTATTTGACGAAAAAATTTAAAAAATTCTATAAAAATGTTCCAAGCCACCTAGACTGCTACTGACTTGGTCCCTTATCACTTTTAGTTATGTGCACCAATGGTAAACAACTCGGAGCAAAAGCTTGACTTCCAGGAGAGTTACGTTCAAAAAAGTGAAAACGAATATTTCACTGCACGGTACTGTATATCTATACCCCATTTTCAGACACTCCATAGCTGACCTAGCACCCCCTCTAATCACATCTATGCACGTATGGTCAAAGGCAGTAAACAGGACGGCTGGAAGCCGGAGCGCTCTTATACTGTCATCAAAAGTCATCGGTGAAAGGGCGTTGAGAGCGGGTCCCAACCACACCCAGCACGCTGAGGGGTCCCGTCCACCAACGGCGCCTGATAATCTCGCCATAGTCACTGGGCGCAAAGCGGGAAGGCGAATGGTTCCCTGCCTTTGAGTGTTCCATCTGCTTCACTTGGGCACTCTGAGCGCCTATAAAACAATTTGTGCTAGAGGATCTTTCTTGATCAGTATTCTTTTTCTGAATCCGTAAAGGATAAAGAAACGATTTGTCCTATCTTAATTACTATAGGTACGTATCTGACACTTTCTCACCTGTTCAGTGATTTCCAAGTCATTTTCAGCCTCAAATTGATCATTGAGCCCATTGAGAAAATTCCTCATCGAGTCATTGAAGGAATATGGCACTGCTGAAAAGTCGCATCTTAAACTGCATTGAAAACTTAGCGAACCCGTCACAGCTCCCCCCGCTTTAACCACTTAAAACTCACCGACTTCCTCCCCCAAGTTAGGAGCTGCCATCGGCGGACGACGTCTTTCAATTGGCTTGTCAAAATCCTCAATCTGAGGTTTAGCGCGCCGCCTCAGCCGTGTGTCATCCGGATTACATGTGTGCTTGTTGAAATCGTCTATTCGGAGCTGAAAGCTTTTCCAGTTTGTTCCTTCCAATCCACATGTGATTCGAACGAATATGGAAAACAAGAAAGATGGAAAGCGTTTTGAAGAAGCAGGCCTTTGTGGAGAGCAGATAGTGCGCAAGAAGTACGATAGCACAATAAACAGTTGTGTACCGAAGTGAAATTATAAAGGAAACAGGATACCCGACAGGAGGCTCGTCGCGCGGCGAGATGGCAGAGACGCAGACGATTCGGCGGACGAGTCGCAGCGCGCACTGTATCGATTTGGCGCCAGGTTAAATAGAGTGTACCATACTATGTCTCGTATCGAATAGTACGCGCTGCAACTCGTCCACTGAATCTGCGTTCCTGCCATCTCACGCGCGACGGGCCCCCTTTCGGGTACCCAAGAAAAGCCAATAAATACATCAGCGGAAAACCAATAATAAATCGTGATACCTTCTCGATGGGATTGTTCGGAATGCATACACTCATTTCGTAACGACAACCACTAGAACGTTGCACGTGACAGTAGTAGATAATTCGAACGCAATCTTTCATCAACACTCGCCGTTTTTGCGAAACTAACCGATCCGAGAGAAGCTGAAACAAGTAAGTTAACAAATTAAAATAACTGTCACAAAATAGGTAAAGGTGAAACAAAGAGCGGCGGTCAATCCCTATTTGAGATGCAACATTCTTCATAGTCCCTTACCAGGGAATGCTTCCAACTTTCCAAGCAACTTAAGATGGAGACCCAGACAAATCGGTACTGAGTACTATAGACAGATATGTAGACCAAAACTGCTACCCCACATTTCTAGGCAAGTTGTGAGCGGACAAATTTGGCAAGAAATGCAATAAAAAGTGAGTTGCGGCACCAAGCTGTCGCCAAATTGCCTCTTTCTCAAAAATAAATGTCATATTAATGACCAAGCTATCTTGCCTCTACAGATGCTAAAACTAAAAACGCCGATGCGCTTAGATTAGCTTGCCTCCTACACCGACACTACCTTTTCAGTCAACTTGGACCGCCCACGATTCGCTTGGAATGTTCACGTACATAGCAGTTTTCGCCTTATTTTGTAAATAGCATTCATTGCTCTATCGATTCATCCTAGTCTTCTGTCATACCCATGGGAAGTTGAAAACATTTCCTGGTTAGATGTAATGGCTTTGTGCAATTCGATCTACATGATGAGTTACATGCCAGCCAATTCAACACATTGGCGACCGCCCGTTGTACGAGGATACCGTGTTTATTGTATGGTTTTTCTCTCAAAAACACATCATCATTAATCTGAATTTTATCAGTGATGTCCCTTATTGCTTTCCAGATCTGAAAAATGAGGGCAAACACTTGAGCAACATTAAAAAATGTCAAATATAAGAATGCTCTTTCGTGTGAAATCGTGCACCACATGGTTACGCACGCAGTGCGCCGAGTTAGTTCACCAACTGACGGTTCGGAGACATGGAAGGCATGGATAACCTGGCCAAGGATAGAGAGAGGAGGCGTACGACAAAGAGTTTGATCCCTGAGCAATGCGCGTGGTAAAGAACGCCACCTGCCACTGGACCGCTTGGCTCCCCAAACGGAAAAATGAGAGACTTGGACATCGGCTTTTCAACGCGAGGCCTTTCTTTTAAAGCAACAGTTAGAGCAAGGGGGCGTGTTCGGAATCGGCTGCGATTCCCTCGGCCGTTTCGACCACGCCCACTTCAGTTCTCTTGCTAGCGGCTTTCTAAAGTGAGTTTTTTGTTCAGTACTTCTTACGTTCTCAACCAAAGGCCAAACAGCTTCAAAGTGGGCGGGGTCAGAATCGGCCACGGGATTGCCGTCGATCACGACCACGCCCACCCTGTCGGGACTGTTGCTTTAACCCATAACGGACGACGGCATTTTTGCGTGAGCGAGCCTGTGTGCCGGCCGGCTTTTTTACCGCCTCTCGCGCGTGCGCCACATGGTGGCGCATGCCGACACCCAGGGTAGGTTTTGTGCAAGCTTGTGCTAATGACGCTGAAAACCATGTTTTTTTTTGTGCCCAAATTTTCTAACTGAAGAAAATTCGAGCAGTTGGCGTCCATTTAGCCCTCCATTCTGATCGACACTCCAGTGAGAGCAAGTTCAGTAAACAAAAAGAAGCTACTCCAGTTTATCTCTGAAGACCACGCGTCCAGCAACTACTAGATAAGGATGGGACATATGTAGGGGGGTATTGGATAGCGGACCATTACCAAGTCTATAAGCATGCGGAATAATAGGAATATGCAATTTTGTGGTAATAGCAGCACATCATTCCACCGAGAAGGCCCAAACGAACGTACGCGCGAAAATTGAATCGTATCTTTCCGACGAAATTCCGCACAAGCGAGTCTCCATACTTTTTTTCATTTTATTCTTACGGATTTACGACTTCTGTGTGTTTTGTGTTTTCCTAGCGTTCTTGCGGGTATCCTCGCTCGGACTGAGATTCTAGTGATATTTCTCAGGAATCTTTTTCCGTTGATTTTCTCTGTTCCTTTTTTTAGCGTCACAATTGGCCATGATTTCTACGGAGTAGGTTCTTTATCACTATTTTCAAGTAAGTTAGTGTGAAGTTTTAGGACAAAAAGGGGTCGTAAGAATGCGGTGTCTCAATCGCTGTGAATCCCTCACAAAATCCGAGGGGCTCCACATGCGCGATCCCGTGAGGACGCGTTACCACAAAAGTATTCGTTATGCGATGTTTTCTCTTGTTCGGAATAGTTTCAAAGGTACCATAGAAACTGTCGCATCTAATTGTTGTTGGAATGCTACATATTCTTATTTTTAAAATGTAGCGAATAATAAGGAAGTAATTGTAAATGAAAGTGGTCCTATTGAAAATGTTGTAAATTTACCAACAGTGAAGTTATTCCGGTCCTGGAAACATATGTTATTCTTCATGGCTGTGTATAGGGGAGTATATTATTATTATTTGAAATGTTGCAAAAATGGAAAAAATCATTTTAAAGTTCGTGCGCCACCATGTGGCGCACGCCGGCCCTCGGGCCCGATTAGGCGTGCGCTACCATTGGCGCACGCCGTCCCTTTTGGGTTAATAGGTTTAATACGCTTTTGACTTTATTGTTAGCTTACGATTGGGGTAAAAAGTGATGAACGTCGCACACGCAAGAAATCAATCAAATCATATCGTCTAACGTCTTTACGCTTTTCAAAATGAAAAGTTCAATAGCTGAGTTTCTTACACGATATTTGCTTTCATCGCAAGCATAAAATTGCTTCGGGAAGGGGATAATGTGCTTGCGGGCCTTTGCGGAGTGCGGGTATGTTTGCGCCTTCAGATCAACAGTCTTGCACGTCAGTGAGCTCATTTGCACCGCTGTCGTCAGTGAAAGATAGCAGGGAGCTCGAGAACCGACAAAAAGGACATAACTGCTGATACAGACACCTTCGCACATGTGACAGTGACGTCGACTGCTATCGCACTATGCACCAATAGAAGAGACCGGGGTAAAGATCGCGTCTAAGAAACGGCGGCGGCGGTACCCCACCAGATATATCACCGGTCAAGGTAGTCCTAACTTGAGTCTATTAGGAAGAAATGCAGAGGCGGGACAGGAAAGAGGTATGAAGTCAAATTTCGAGGGACTGATGTTCCTGCTTGACTCCAACTTGCTGGAGTGCAGTGGCTGACCATCGTTCTCCATCGTCACAGCTGAGGTTTCCGTCTCACACCATCCTTATGTTCGACTATTCGTTCATAGCTTTGGAATCAGCTCCACCCGCGTTCTTCAAACTTCAAAAAAGCAATTTTCTGGCCGAAACTAAAGATTATGAAACGCAAGCCGTTGGCGAAGATCAGTGCTACCCCAAGTGCTCGTTTCCTCTCGAACTGCTTCAACCAGTACTCGGACCTCGCTGAGGAATGATCCCTTTCCCTCTCAGCTCCCTTCATCGCCCTAAATGACTTTTGACAGTGCTCTCAATCTCTCACTTATTCGTAATAGAAAGTTCATTTTATTTTTCACAAGGAACAAAACTTTCACCTTTAACAAGTTTCGTTTTTTGCTCTACTCCACTATTATATTTTGTACACAATTTTTTGAAGCCACCTCAAAAAAGCCATTCGCAGATATTGAATTAGTAAGCACTATTTATCCTTTAGTGCCAGTTTTCCAAAGTTTGGCTCGAATTCCCAGTTGGCTGAAATTTCGGAGAGAGTTTGACCTCACGGGCACGAAAGTCACTGTAAGGTGATTCAGAACGCTGACGACTGCGCTGCGGCGCCAGCACCAAACAATAGATCACGAAAACCGTTGGAAATTTATAGGTAGGCAGAATCTGATACACTCCGAATCACCACATTTTTCAGGCACATATCGCAAAAGAAGCGCTAAGAGTGTGAGTCATTGCGCCATAAAAAGGAGCTCTCCACGCGCCGGCGCCCGTAGCTCATGCGCCAAGTACATATTTGTGCACTGAATGGATGCAACTTTTCTATTCGGGAGATCGGCGTTCCGTGGAGCATTTGAGACCAAATTCTGAGCCTGAAGTTTTCGGTACAGCGACAACCGACCACACAAACGCGACATCTGGGTGCAGCTGGTCAAATTCCCTCCAAGAAAAGAATCCACAACCATGATGGCGAACAGAATTTCCAGTCCTAGGGAGAAGCTATCAGAAACAATCAGCCTCATTCCAGCTAGAAGAGAGAGCCAGTAAACGCATAACGGTGCCGAATGTTAGATCGATCTGACAACAAATTGTTCATGAAAAACATTCTCTAAAAGTCAACAGCGACACACAGTAAGTCGGTTGGATAAGTAAGGAAACACAACGGTGCACACCATTCGAAACAAAAATCCAATTCATTTTGCTTGAAAAATCAGCTCATCGAGAGAGAGGTAAAGTGAAAAACTATTATCACCACTAAGGTCAACCTATGCTACGTGCCTAATGCAAAGTTATTTGCCTACATCGAAGGTGCTGATAATGCGAAAGCGGACGCCGCAGCGATTAATTCGCGTTTCTCGAATTTGAATGAGAACGCATAACTCGCCCAAAAACATACAATATGCTCACCGATAAAAATCATAACAATAGGAAACCTGCACTCTAGGGGTAATCGAGCCAGGCGGGTAGCTACCAACTGCCCATACACGGTGTTCAACATCGAGAGAGAGGTAAAGTGAAAAACTATTATCACCACTAAGGTAGTGTGGGATGACTCAGACATGCTTCCACATCTCCGCCAGCCATCGCTCAAAGAAACGGTCCTGGGCCTGGAGAATGGGCATTCTCCTCTAGCCTAAGAGTAGCATAGTTCCAGGGATGCAAACAATTGGGTGAAATGTGGGCAGGATGCGCGGAATAAAGGACACTTACCGGTACTCACCCAAAGTACCCATCAAATGAGCCACTTACGTATTTCCTAACCTTGTGCTAAGGAATCTGGAGAACTGCTCTCTAGTAGTGAGGATAGGGTGACAAGGAGGGCCTCGCCCCCCCCCCCCACCCTCCCCCCAGACATTTTCACTCAACACAGTCATCAGCAACAAACAATAGTTTACACTAACTATACCTAAATATTTCTTCTTTAGCAAGGCCTTTGAAAAGCGCATGAGAGGGAACAACGGGAAACTTATAGATTGTTGAGAAAAAATTAGAAGGAATATGAAGGGAACAAGTCCTTATCCTTGGTGTGTCCATGGGAACAGGCCACGAAAAAAAACATCTATGAAAGACGAAGTCACTCCTAAAGATAAAGATAAGCACGGGGCGAGACGAGAAGAAAGAGTCTAAGCTTTGAATCGGAGAACGACTTTGTCTGAGTAGAAGGAAAGGAAGGAAAAGTTGTTCAGAGAATGATTTTTCGAGTGACTTACGTGGGAAATTATTCGCAAGAGGATAATGAAGATGATTAAGAAGATGAGCCGTAGCCTTAGAAAGGATACACATGACGTTAATCTTGAGCTGGAGTAGGTGAAAAGGCCTCCTTAGGGAAGAGAAAGTATCTTTGAGATTTTCAAATGATCTACGAAAATGTAGCCACAAAAAAGCAACGGACAGAAGTTTTGAAGCCGTAGAGAGTACTTTTGAGACTCACTTCGACAGCCTCTTGTCTTGTGAACAATCCAAGGTGGTTCCATGGTTTCTTTGCTAGTCGCATCGCCATTGAGTTCTTCTAACACCACGCGGTCACTAAAATATCATGCTACAGCTGCCAAGGGTTTCAGAACGTCACCAAAGGGACTGTAGGAGTGAGAGGTCAGGTAAAGTATCGACGAAGCTATGACTAATTACGAAATTCATGTAAAGACAGTTGACAACGGCTGGAGGCACTTCGGACGGTATGGGGACGAGGCATAGACGGGGGAATCAATGAGGGCTGGCGGCGGCCCCGAGCAGGCCGTTCGCATGAGAGTGTGCGGCACTGTTGGAGGCCCGAGAGAGGCCAGCGTGGGGGCGAAACATTGCTGGTAGACCCGACACGACGTCCCCCACTCTAATCGTTTCCCCTGCCCGTACAGCCGCCGCTGCACTCAAACCTGCCAGCGCCCCTCGTTGCAGGCGTTCTCCGACGCATAAGAGCAGCGCATCATTGGGAATCCAGCCTCTTCAATATGAGGCCCAAGGTCGACAACGGCTAGGCATTGAGCGTCGCGCAAGGGTCTCAAACTGTCACCCATACACATCATGTAGAATTCACTTCGTTAACACCTTGTTGTGATGGTTTTACTACGGTGGCATAGATCGGTAGGTGAGCGCTGTTTGACTCCTACAACCCAAAGTTTAGGGAAGATTTCGTCGCAGCTCTGCCTACATGGGTACGCTGGGTCCTGATAAAAAACGACTTTAATTTTTCCCGGTGACCTCACTTATTGCCATTTTCCTGGAATTCGGCCCGAATGGGTGCAACATCTGTTTTCATCAGTTCGCTGTCAACTTACGTATAGGGATGGATTGCTACCTGGAAGCCTCATGCACATACAACATTCACTTCCGGCGATTGCACCATATGGGTACATTTTTTGCTCATCAGCGCCTTCGACCTGATGGGATGGAGCCTAAGCCTTAGCCAGGAGGGTTGAGGGAGACCAAATGTAGACTTTTACCGAAGTTGATGAGAAAAGCCTGGGCTCCGAATAGGGCTCAACTAGCGCCAGTTTCAACAGTGAACGTCATCTTCGTGTCCGAAACGCCGACGAAATGGAGTATGGGAGTGGGGGACACATCCAATGTGCACTGCGAAGTCCAACGGTAAAGATCAAATAAGGTCGAGGATATCTCCAGCGGTAGGAATAATGGTGAAACTCGTTTTCAGGGGGGGGGGGGGGGTTTACGGACTAGTTGACTTTCTTTAATATGCCACGAATGAGTGGTGGAGCAGAGATGAATAGAGAACGGGCGGAAGCTCTAAGATAGATAGCTCTGAGATATCTAAGACTAAGCCTTGGAGAGGGGAACGACAACAAGCGAGGGCAGGCGGAAGCATCAATTTGAGGCGATTTACAGGACCGAGTTTAGGAAGTCCGTCCACGCGGGGGGGGGGGGGGCACCCAGTGGCGCCGTGCATTTCGTCTGCTCTTGCGAGGCTTAGTCCGCGATGGCGCGTATTTCGAAACTGTCTCGTGATGGCGAAATAGTAACTGCCCTTGGGCCGGGTGCAGCAAGCCCCCAACCAGGGTCAAGCGAGATGTTGAGGAAAATTTCGAGATACGACCCCCCCCTCCCCCATCCCCACCGCGGCCCAAGTCCAAGAAAGACTCTATCGACAAGCGGAGTATGAAAATGTTGTTTAACCCTCCTCGAAACGTTCCCTGAAAAAAAGCCCTTCCCTCACCCTCCACTATGAAGGTCTTCACAAAAGTAGAAGAATTCGAAGAAAGAATGATTACAGTCAATCCTATGAAGAAACAGGAGAAAAAACAAGAAATAAAATATGAACTAGACATGTAAAAGCTATAAACCAGCTGCGGACTGACTGATCGTAGAGTTGGCGCTGGAGCAGCTTATCTACTATTACACATAGAAATATTCAAATGACTATAACTTTCTTCAAAATGGATGAATTTTCAATCTGAAAGCGGATTTGGAAGTTTCTCGACAAGTCCTTTTTAACGAGCATGATAATTATGGAAATCAATACGGAATTTTGGATTTAGGTTGATTAACGAGGAAAATTGGTGATGGGAGCGAGTTTTTAAACTTTCAAAGCCGTAACTCCGTTCAAACTCGTCCTATCTGAAAAGTAAATTCGTCAGCATAAACTAGAAGATTTGCTCTATAAAATGCTTACTAGAACTGCTTAACACGTTCAGTATTCAAAAAATGGCCACGTCGAGGATTTTTGCAAAATTAACGAGGAAAATTCGTGATGAGTGCGAGTTTTTACACTTTTCAAAGCAATAACTCCGTTCAAACTCGCCCTATCTGAAAAGTGAATACGTCCTCCTAAACTAAAAACTTTGCTCTATCCAACGATTACATTAGTACCTTAATACGACCACTATTCGAAAAATTTGCACGTCGAGGATTTTTGCCCGAGTACCGCCGAAAGGTACTTTTTCGCTGCATTGTCCTTCTTTCAACGACTATAGCTCCTGCCACGGGCGATTATGCACAAAAGTGTGAGCAGAATCGGAATCCACGTGCTTGTCTCTTTCCAGAAGGTGTAAAATTGTTTAGCGAATCTCATCTTTAATGATTACATGTTTATGAACTCAACGCTCAAGACTGCATTTCTTGTTGAATAGTTGATCCTTCCCTGCCACTTCCCACGGAACCTTTCGGGAACCTTTTCATTCTTTCCTGAGTCAGTGTTTTTCGTCAGGGAGCCGTAGGTGAAGAGCGCGCAACTGATTGCGCCTACTCAGGGACGCGCCATGTGCTTCACATCCCTTCATATTCGTGGACTCGTTTGGAAGATAAAATATCCTTCGGAACTTCGAAGTTTAGGATTATTTAACCTGTCGTAATAAACACTGAGGTAGCTATAAATTACAACGGAATAGCATTGATATTGGACGTGTTGGCTTGCAGCTTGCACAGCATCTTGATGTTTTTGTTTTTGGA